>CAEGAF010023998.1:0-11201 GCA_903067075.1 Micropoecilia bifurca
GTGGCTGGGGAGAGGGAAGTCTGGGCCTCCCTTCTGAAGCTGCTGCCCCCGCGACCCGACTCCGGATAAGCGGAAGAGAATGGATGGATGGATGTTAAAAGGTATCAGTGGAGATTAACCTGATTTCTATCACACCGTTGGAGATAATGTTGTGTTGCCTTGTGTTGGTCCATCTTCTTCATCGTGTCTCAGTGTTAGATGGCTTTATAACGGCATTGTTGAGGGCATCACTGAGACCAAAGTCAGTGATGGAAATATTAACCAGATGTCAGTTAATGCTGCCAGGCTGAGTTTGGACACTGACTGCTCTCTGGTCATAAAGAGCATCATTCCTCAGGATGCTGGACGTTATACATGCCGGAGAGAAAACAAGGACAGCCTGATGCATCTGAATATTTTATCCAGTAAGTGTTGTTTAGTTACATGTTTTGCTCATTTCAATATAAAATACACCAAGTGTGTATGGAGGGGAAAGCATCCTGGGATGGCCTGCAGGATGAAGAAGCTTCTCAACAGGGGTTCACCATAATACTTTAACATAATGAAGTAAAAAGTGATTAAAAAGTATCTACTGATATATGACATATATTATGCCATCTTGTTTCATTTCAGTCTCTCCATCTCCACATGCAACAAAGGATGTAAATATAAATCTACAATGTTCTCTGTGGAGATATTTAAGGACCGGTTGTTCAGGTAACAGATTTGTCTGGATAAATGACACAGGAACTGAAGTAGTTGGTGAAGATGTCACCAACCAGAGGACCAGTTCACAGATCCAGTGTGTTTCCTCTCTGACTGTGAAGCCTCTGAATAACAGATACACCTGCCAGTTTTTTTTAAGGGAAACACAATGAAGATAGAAGTTCACTACCCACCTTTATCTACAGGTAAGGGACTTTGTTTGTGTCTAAGTATTAAAGGAATCCAGCTGCATCTACCCGTTTTAGCTTAGCAGATGTCATGTATGTCTTTAGTGTTTTTAATCTGACTTGATCTGCAGAAGTTCAGCTGCTTCCTCCATTGAGACTAATGTGAACCAGACATGAAACATCTCAGTTTACTGTCTGTTCTATGTGAAGATAAAACATGTTAGGAGTCTGTCTCAGCATGTTGGAGAGAAGATCTGATTGGATGAAACGATCCAATCAGGTAGCTGCTCCGTCTCCTCCTCAGGCCCCCCCGCCTCGTCTCCTCTGAGCTTCATCATGTTGACTCTGAAGATCACAGGACTGATCCTGATGGTTGGAATCACTGTTGGTATCATCAGAACCAGAGGTGAGGAAACTCGGCTACAATGGAGACAATTTACACACTTTAATCACTTTATTCTGTTTTTCACTGCAGGAAGAAAAAAGCCTAGGAAAGACATTAAAGTAAGAGAAACAATCATGACAAATACATTCATAGACATTTTATATGTAACAGTTTTATCCAGTTCATTTGTGTTTTTTCTCTCAGGTCCGTTTTGCTGCTGATGACACAGTGGATTATGAAAATGATGGAGAACGTTCTGCTGCCGCCGCTCTGCACTGAGCTTCATCACATCAGTTATAGTTTGCTAAAAATGCTTTATTTTGGTGTTTCATCTGTATATATGAGTGTCTTTTTGTTTTTACTTATTTCCAGATTAAATTGGCTAAGGAATAGTTAATACAAATAAATCTAATATCTAAAATAAAGTCCTATTTTCAATAAAACTTCAAATTATTTTTCACAGAGAAACTGTTGATACAACAAACTAATCGAGAAAACTACGATGCTTTAATGAAACATTGTCTTAAGTTTTTTCTAAAAAAAATTCTTGTGCAGTTATTTTTACAAGCTTACTGAAGATCCCGGTTGTTAAATGTCATTTTTAGTCATTAACTCATAAAATAAAACTTAATAATTGTATTTATCGTAAAATGGCTGCCATTGTGTTCTCTCTATCAGAGCTGCAAAAATAACATGACTTCTATTCAGGTCATTTATACTTTACAAAGAGCAAAGAGCAGACCTCCAAGAAAACCTTCAGAAGTGCCTCCATCCTACAGACCAACCAGCACCAGCTCCATGTTTTGACCAGCTCCATGTTTTGACCAGCTCCATGTTTTGACCAGCTCCATGTTTCCTCCACATGAAGATAACGACTCATTAGATGATGGTTCATTCAGACCCAAAGGTTTTGTAAACCTTTCCTGACTGATAATGTTAATATTTGTTTCTCTTTGTAAAGATGAGCAGTTTGCTCCCTTCATATTTAGGAAACCATCATTTGCTGTTTCCTCAGATTATCTTTCTCTGAGGCTGCAATTTGTTTGACCTGACACATTTTTTTATCTAAGACATTTAACTGACAGAAAAAAGCTAAAATTGAGGAAATGACATTTAAGTGAGTGTCAGTAGTACTGAGGAAGTGGCAAACTGCTGCTTTAATTAAACCAGTGACACAGAGGAAGTGACTAAACTCACATTTCTTAGAAGAGCAACAAAATAATTCAGCCTCCAAGATAAAACAAAAGCAATGCTTATTGATATAAATACTGCTGGGAAGCATCCAGATTCATCTCACAGCCAAATGCAATATGATAAACAATAACTCAGGTAAAGTTAGACTTCCTGTAGATTTCAGTACATAATGGACCAAAAGGTTTTATCAGCCTATCAGGTGAAAAAACTTCAACCTCCTTTGCTGTCGCTGACATAACTGAGAAAACTGTTAAATATATCCATTAACACTCAGACATATTGCTGCAGATGAATAATTTGTCCAGGAAGTACGCCACCTCTCATCCAATGGCTGCTGGAACAAACCTACACAGATCAGGATGGATAGATAACACTGCCAAGCAATTTGGTGTAGTTTCTAGTGCAAACGTTAAAACTAACTTATAAGTAACTTTTCATCAGGATATAGGAGCTTGTTTTAAAAAATTCTAGTTCCATCATCAGATTATTTCATTTATAAAATGAGAAAAAGGTCTTGTGTAAGTGAAATTATCTTCCAGTGGAACAATTTCTCTACAGGTTTTCATCAGTAGGTCTCTGCTGGACGCCTTCATGCATCAGGCGGGTTTTCTGAAGTGAGGTGGAAGTTGATCCTTTCTGTCTGTTGCCTCTGCTGTTCTGATCGGCCTTCTGAGATTATTTCTGATTTTCAGGTTATTTCTGGACATGTTGTACTGCAATATGTCTCCAGATCTGTCAGAAGAACCATCCGTGGTTTTCTGATTGGAAACAATAAACAACTGCAAACTAGTTTGGTTGCTTTTTCTGGGTTATGTTGCATTTTATATATTTGCTTGTTTGTTTCCCTCATATTAATTTTTCCTCTGTTGCCTCAGATCACCTCACAGCTTCATGTTAGTCAGCATCCATCCTCCACAGTACATTTACTAGCCACTTACTCCCATCCTTTGTCAGATCCTTGCTTTAGTGTCATGGTGTCTGATTTCCTATGATTTTTGCCTTTGATTTTCCAGTTATTTGGTTTATTTTTACTTTTCTTTGTCTCCATATTCCTTGCATGTTTTGGAGATTCTGTTCTAGTTTTAGTTTGAGTCAGAGTTGATGGACGCCTTCATTTGGGCCACCATAGGAGAAAACTAAACTCTGTTAAACAGCAGCTTTAAAAGCTAAAGGAAGTTTTGACACATCATTACTGGTATTCTAATAAAACTCAGAGTGATGACGTCTGGTGGTTTTCAGCTGAAAACATGGTGGACGCTGGTTTTGCTGGTACAAACTGTTGGCTAATCTGAGACATTACAACATATTGCACTTCCTCTTTCCTCTGAACGTTGAATTTATTTACATTTTAGGACTTTAAGATCCTGGGTAAGAGATGAAAAGCACCATAATGCCTTTGGATTGTTGTTTGTGTCATAAACATAAATTTGCTTTTTAGAAATATGGTTTTCATCCTGTTTTTTTTAAAAAAAGCGAGTTAATGGTATGGAAACTAAATGACGTCATGTGTGGTGTGTGTTGCTTTATTCATAATAATAACTAAAAGCAGGAAGTTACATCGTCTTCACTTAGAGGCTGAGAGACTTGAACAACGTCCTGCAGCCGCTGACTGACAGGAAATGGACAAACTGGAGATATTTCTGCTCTTTGTGCTGCAGCTTGAAGGTAAATATTCAACTTACATGTTGATTAATAACCATAGAAAGCATTTTTAAAACCACCTCTGTTAACTTTTTATGGGTTTAAGATATTAAGGTCAATTATATTTTATAACCAACTATTTTGCTGTGGATCATCACAAAACCTTTTAGAAGTTGAAGAAGTTCTGAATGAAAATAAAGTACAATTAAGTTAAACTCATAAAACATTTGATTTGCTGACTCATTTATTTTTCTCTTTTGTTCATCGCTGTTTTTAGCTGATGTAAGCATAAAGTTTTCAGATTTTGTCTTTTTCTGTTAAAAGGTATCAGTGGAGATGAACCTGATTTCTATCACACAGTTGGAGACGATGTTGTGTTGCCTTGTGTTGGTCCATCTTCTTCTTCGTGTCTCAGTGTTAGATGGCTTTATAATGGCATTATTGACAGCTCGACTGAGACCAAAGTCACAGCTGGAAATATTAACCAGAAGTCAGTTAATGCTGCCAGGCTGAGTTTGGACACTGACTGCTCTCTGGTCATAAAGAGCATCATTCCTCAGGATGCTGGACGTTATACATGCCGGAGAGAAAACACAGACAGCCTAATGCATCTGAATATTTTATACAGTAAGTACAGTACATATGCCTCTTAATGCCATTTTAATGTCAAAAATCTGTGTGTGTGTGTGTGTGTGTGTGTGTGTGCGGTGGCATGAACCCTCTTTCTTGTTCAATAATGCTCTAAAAAATAACCATAAAGTGTAAAGTAATTGAAAATGTCTACACTGGAGTAAGAAGTTATTTACTGGTTAATCTGAGATGTCAGTTTTCTCTCTGGTTTCATTTCAGTCTCTCCATCTCCACCAGCTGGTGATGCAACAAAGGATGTAAATATAAAGCTACAATGTTCTCTGTGGAGATATTTAAGGACCAGTTGTTCAGATAACAGATTTGTCTGGATAAATGACACAGGAACTGAACTAGTTGGTGAAGATGTCACCAACCAGAAGTCCAGTTCACAGATCCAGTGTGTTTCCTCTCTGACTGTGAAGCCTGTGAATAACAGATACACCTGCCAGTTTTTTAAGGGAAACACAATGAAGATAGAATCTCACTACACACCTTTATCTACAGGTAAAACATAAATAAGGATAAAAAGTAAAACAGAGATTTCTTGGTTTTTTTTTAAGAATTGCATTCAGCTGTTTTTTATTCTTGTGATCTCAGATCAGACTCAGACGTATCCGATCTACATCATTGGACCAGTGCTGGCAGTGGGGCTGCTGCTGCTGGCTGCCATCACTGCTGTTCTCATCAACTGCAGAAAGAGAACCAAAGAGTCAGACGAGCTAAAGAACTGCAGTTCAGGTGACACTCAGAGTTTAAAGTCATTTATTTAAAAAACAGGCGTTTTCTGATTATTTTTGTTGTTGCTGCTTCTCTTAGATGAGATTCTTTATTAAATTTAATAGTCATGTTTACTTCTGAAAACAAATGAGCTTTAAACGTCGCGTGTCATCAGTGTTGCTTGGCCTCCATTAGTCATGGGTCGAGTCCCGTTGAACTCTCACCCAGACGTCCTGGACACATTTTCCAGCTCCATTTATAACTGAACTTTCTTCAGTGCAGCTTTACTTAACGTGCCGTTTCCAGGGTTAAACTGGTTGCAAAATGTCCTGTCAACACATCACCTAAAACTTGCATCACTTCCTTTGTCTTCTCATAAACGGAAGTGGACAATATATGTAACAAGCATTTCCAGTGAAGCACATGATACATGTTAGCATGCAACATGTTATGATGAGGCGTAATAATTCAGCCAACAGCATATTTTAATGTTACCAGTTAAAATTGATAAACTCTTTCCATCCATCCATCCATCCATTTTCTGTTGCTTATCTGGAGTCGGGTCGCGGGGGCAGCAGCTTCAGAATGAAGGCCCAGACTTCCCTCCCCAGCCGCTTCTTCCAGCTCCTCCAGGAACCCCAAGGCGTCCCAGCAGAGAGACATAGTCCCTCCAGGTGTCCTGGTCTCCCCTCCTCCTGGTGGGACCTGAGCTCCTCACCAGGGAGGCTCCATCCTGACCAGATGGCCAAGCCTCAACTGGCTCCTCTCGATGTGGAGAAGCAGCGGCTCGACGCTGAGTCCCTCCCGATGGGACCCTGCCTCAAGTCCCTCCACTTGAGGCAGGGTCGTCTTGCCTCAAGTGGAGGAGTTTAAGTATCTGGGGATCTTGTTCACGAATGTGGGAAGAAGGGAGATGGACAGGCGGATTGGGGCAGCGTCTGCCGTGAAGCGGCGCTGTACCAGTCAGTCGTGGTGAAGAAAGAGCTGAGTCAAAAAGCGAAGCTCTCGATTTACCGGTTGATCTACGTTCCCACCCTCATCTATGGTCATGAGCTTTGGGTCACGGATACAAGCGGCCGACATGTGTTTCCTCCTCAGGGTGGCTGGGCTCTTAGAGAGAGAAGCTCGGTCATCAGGGAGGGACTCAGAGTCGAGCCGCTGTTCCTCCACATCAAAAAAACTCTTTTATCAACAAAAACATTTATTTTTATTTTCCATAATTTAAAGTCCAGTGTGTCAGCTGCACAACTCTTCATCACCACATTGAGGAGGGAACATCATCATGAACGACTTGGCAAAGAATAAAAAGCACATAAACTCCAAAACACACAGATCAGCATAAGAGGACTATCACAGTTTGTGAATCTCCCATCCACCTATTTTCTTTACACCCTTGTCCCTTAGTGGGGTCAGAGTTGCTGGTTCCTCTCCAGCTAATGATGTTCTGGGCGAGAGGCGGGGTCACCTGGACAGGTCGCCAGTCTGTCACAGGCAGTTTGTGAACCATGTGCATGAATTCTTGAAATTGGCTGCACCAGACAGGCTGGTATTCCTGGACAAAGATGTGAGACAAAACTCTGTCAGAATACATATAGAGTCAACAATGATTAATTTTAAAAAGATGTAATAAAGACCTGAAATGTTGCACAGGTTCAAGATTGTTCATAGAGATGCATCAGTCAAGCTTTCATTTTACTAACAAATGAAAAAGTGGCAGCAGGTTCTAAGATACAGGTAATTATATTAAATCTGTAATAACATGAAGAAATTACACATTTACCCATCAGGCCTGTCTATTTAACCTTTCAGCTTTATTTTAACTTTTTGCCAAATTGAAAATAGATACAGTTAACTCATTCCAGTTTGGGGAGATAAATTCTGTTTATCTGCCTTTTAAAGCTGTTTTAATTAAAATGTTGCAACAGGAATCCGACTGAATTAAAGTTGTTCTTGAAATTCTGTTTCAGACGTCAGAAAAGCAAACGATCAAATTCACCAAAATGTGAGTATCTTCTAAATATTTTACAGTTTCTTGTCAATGAAAAACATGACAAATGAATTTCTGAACCTAAATGATGGAGTGTCCTGTTAAAATGTGTTCACATCCAATCAGATGCCATATCATGATACAATATCATTTGATGCCATGTAATAGTTTTAAACATCAGATTTTATTTGGAGCTTATAATGTGCAGCAATACAATGTAAATGATGTATAATGTGTAGCTTACCGACGGTTTTCTGGCATTAAACCTTAAAATGTTTTGTCCTCAGGCGGAGTTAACGTCCACTCTGACCTACGCGTCGATCGGCCATTTTACTCCAAACCCGCCTCACAGGGTAAGCATGGGTGGCTCTCTGTGGTTCAGCTGATGTTGTAGTTTAACACCAAAGAACAGGATTTCACTCGTTTGCATGGCGATAACAAATTAAAAACAGGTGCATCTCAAAAACTAAAAATATTAAGCTCAGCGATTCAGCAAGAAACCTTTAACATAGTTTGAGTAAATACACAGTGAAATACCTGAAGCATTTTTCTCTGTTAATTATGATGAGTTGGACTTACAACTAATGAAATTCCAAATTCAGATTATAAAACAATTACCGTGTACATTTTCTTTATGATAAAATGCACAGATTATGTATTATTGTTGTGATTTAAAGTTACTGCTGATTCAGTCATTGACACCCTCCAAAAAGGTCACAAAAGGTCACTGCTAAATATACTGTTTGGCTCTATTCAAGCATAAAATGTAAAGTTAAATGGAAGGAAAAAGTGTGTTGGTCAAACAAGCAGCGAGTAAAATCCCTGTTTAAAAGGTCTGGACTGCAAATGAAGTCTGAGCTCATAATGTCACATACATTTCTCCAAGTATTGTTTAAAAATAATGTCTAACAGTAAGAACATTGATCAGGTCAGTAGAATATATAAATATAGCTTTGTGTTTTATTTTTTCTGACGTTCTATCCATGTTGTGAATCATGTGATTTGTTTGGTCCAGGTCTCAGTTCAACATGATGCCGTCACTTATTCTGCTGTGAAGCCGAAAATGGAGACGGACTTCGATCCCAACAGCCTCTACAGTCGGGTCAGCAAACCAGAATAAACCAGTCAGGATGACGAGAATTATCATGACTCTGCATTACTAAACATCTCAGCAGGAAGCGGACAAGTGTGTTTGTGCTTAAACGCCTATAAATGGCTGTATAGTTCTAGTTTATTATTAAGGAAGTGCAACTATTTTTTTTCTTTTCATTTAAGATTTCACCATAAAAAAAACCTCAGTGAAAAAAGCTGCCATTTCTGCTCTTTAAGAGGAAGTCGTAGCTATTAGGAAACTACTTCTTAATCAAATGAGGAGATCAATAACCAAAGCTCATCCTGGAGGATGTGACTGTTTAACACTGGAATATATCAAACAAGACATCAAATTAGTGGTTCTGCATAAAATATTTAGATATATTTTTGTGTGATATGCAAGAAAAGGACCAAAGAAAATGTAGTTTGATATAAACTAATGGTTGTTGTGATTAGTTAGCTAAAGGGTACTTGCTTCAGACTGATAGCATCTGCAACATCAGGATTTAATAAACCAGGTTTCCTGAATCTGATATTTCGTGTAAGTTGTTGGGTAATTTTACCCACAAACAGATTATGTGGAAGCAAAATGTTCTCACATGGTTCTTACATCAGATTAATCTGTCATACAGAAGAAGTTAACACCAAGTATGCTAGTTAGCATGTGGCTAACATAATCATAAACAGTTTGATTTCTTTCATTCTTAAATATCTTCATATGCTGTGAATCTTTTCCCAGCAAATGTGACAAATATTATTTTGATCTTTTTTGCCTTTAGTTGGGAAATCTTAACGTGTTTCTGAATTTTCTTAAGACTTGTAAATTTTAACTGAGTAAAGAAGCTTCTTCATGTTTTTTTATTGTCTTTAACAATAAGTTATGTAAAAATCTAAATTTATTGTATATCTCTGTGTTTTTTTTAAATTATGCATCAACCACAGCAACATTATCTTTGTTATGTTGCTGTGGTTGAAACCCCAATGCTTTATTTACTTTTTCTGACTTTTTACTGAAACTATGTCAAAGTTGCCATGGGAGGAGATTTTTTCTTATTTGTTGGTAAAACTGAGTAAATAATTGATAGATTAGTAAATAGAGTGGCTCTCACATCATAACAAGCATGAATTGATGAAAGATTTGCTTTTAAAATACTACAATAAACACACACATTTTATAAAATAATTTCAACCTTTGGAATGATTAAAAATTAAAGAAAACAGTTTAAAGGTTGAGTTTTTAGCAATTCTGTCTCTTTCTAGATCTAAGTAATTACTAGAGTAATTACTGACATAAACTCATTGTACCGCTTTGTTTTATCTTCCAATAAAACCTTTCTGAACATTTGCTTCTGTCTCCTTTCTGCCCTCTGAAGCCACAGTGACTCAGAGCAGTTCAAAGGAAGATGTTTCTTTCCACTGTCGCCACAAGCTTTCACACAAAGAAGGATGGCAGGACATTTAAAGACTATGCATTCAGATCACTTTATCACCTAACATTAAGATCGACTTGGACTGTACAAGACTAAATCTTAATATGACAGCATGACTTCCTAGTTTTTGAATTAATTGGGTATAATTGATTTCAGACTGACTGTATTCTGTATGAATAGAGATGAATGAGTTTTTGTTGTAAATTAGTCCCAAATGAATAAAATGAACTGAACCTCTGCGTGTTTTTTAGTTTTGGTTCCTGGTGGTTTGTGGCTTTATAGAGCCTGTAAAGCTCAACTTAGAGGCCTGTGGCTGGTGACTCAGCTCAGCTAGTAACGCTTAGCTGATGTCATTGAATATTGTGAAATATTGTACTTCTTCTTTTAGATCTCTGAAAGTGTGGGAAAGTGCATTTTGAAAACCGTCAGTGTTGATCTAAATTAAACCAGGCAATAATGTAAGTGTATTTTTTTTCTGCTTTGTTCAGCTTGAAAGAGCATAAGTTATATATTTTTATAGAAGTCTGGAAGAAAATGTCATTAGAATCAAACGAATGATAAGATGGATTTTTTGCAGGTGTGTTTCTTCCAGGAAGAGGAAATAACAAAAAAAAATCTTCAGATCTGAAGCAGAAAATGGCCTTGCAGCTGTGAGGGACAGGAAATGGCCTTGATAGCATTAACTCTGCTGTTGGTGTTTCAGGTTGAAGGGAAGCATTTCTTTTGCTTCAGAAGGTTTTCTGGTGTAAATTATAAAAGAATGTTTAATCTTTGCTCCAGGGAAATATGGCTCTTCTTGCTAGAATATTGAAATAAGCTGTAGGAACTGTAACTGATTACCTTTAGGATAGAAGGTTTTCTAAATGCTCCTGTTAACTCTAACTTATTTTGAACTTAAATTAGCAGAACAGTACAGGCTTACTGTAAGCTTAAAAGAAAGTTATGAGTTGATATGTTCAATTATAAATATCGAACTCTTTATTTTTACTTATAGATTAAGTATCAACAATGCTTTTTCCTGTGTGTCTTTTTTCCAGATTCATGTTATCAGAGATCCTGGTGATGTTTCTTCTGTGAGCTATAAAATGCTGACAGTCTTCCTGCTGCACCAACACTGAGCTAAACGTCAAGAGAAAAACAACAAAACATGAAAAATGAATCATCTTCTGTTTTCTGAGAGGTAAAAGATTTATGGACAGATTTTATTTACATCATTTTATGTCTTGATTGCATTTGAAGTATGCATATATATA
>CAEGAF010024008.1:0-14764 GCA_903067075.1 Micropoecilia bifurca
TGGAGTTATGGTCATTGAATGTGTCAATATTTTACAGTGTAAACATGTTTTTTCTTTGCTGGACACAAAAATAAAAGATTAAACCACATTTTCTGATCAATGTTTTTATTTTGTGGTCAAAGTCAAACAAATGAAACCAGCTTCATCTTTAGTCCACATCTGAACTCCTGAGAATCTGAAGGACTTTTATTCACTATCGTTGACCAGAAGCTTTATGGCTCCAGAACTTTAGGAGTTTTTAACTCTGAAGTAAATCAACTTTGCAGATGATTTGAAAAATATGGAGATTAAAGTAAAACTATAAAGTATTGAGGAAAAAAGAAACGCAGCGAACTAATTTAAAACAAATTAGAAACTAAAACATTTAACATGTTGTAAAACTAAATTAATCAGATAAAATAGACAAACGTTGATTATTTAAATTCTGCGAGCTGCAACAGGACCGAGCTTCCTGCAAATATCGCGAGAAGGAAGCAGAGCGAGAACTCGGGTCCCGTTCAGGCATAGCGCTCCTCACATTTAGCAACAACAACAACAACAGCGCCAACAGTTTGCGGAGGATGGTGTTGTTGTGGCGCTAACAGGCGGAATGTGCGGCCGCTTCGGGTCCGGATGAACCGAGACCGGGACCAACAGGTTCGGCTCAGTCGCTCCTTTACTAGCAGCTAGCTAGCGGGTTAGCAGGTAGCCGTTAGCTCGGAGCTAAAGCCTGGCGCTAGCTGCGGGTTCGTGGTTCGGTCCGCGGATTGTTTCTGCCCACATGAAGCCCCACGGAGCCGCTGAGATCCCGCCGTGGGTCTGACTGCAGCGGGTCGGGGGGAGACAGGAGGGAGGCAGGAGGGAGGCAGGAGGGAGGCAGGAGCTGCTAACAGGCTAACGGGCTGCAGGGCCGCTAACCCGCAGCTGGTTCTGGTGCTGGACGGACTCAGAGGTTCTGCAGCTGAAATTAGGTCCACGTGGAAAAGTCTGGAAACATCTTCATTTAATGACGACACAGTTTCAGTTCAGCTCGTTTAGGTAGAAATAAAAGTCTCTGGAGGCTCAGAAATAGTTCCAGTCATTCCAGCTGGTTCTACTGGTCCAGCAGGACTTTACCAGTGAGTCCTACTGGTTTAAAGGGTCCAGCAGGACTTTACCAGTGAGTCCTACTGGTTTAAAGGGTCCAGCAGGACTTTACCAGTGAGTCCTACTGGTTTAAAGGGTCCAGCAGGACTTTACCAGTAAGTCCTACTGGTTTAAAGGGTCCAGCAGGACTTTACCAGTAAGTCCTACTGGTTTAGAGGGTTTTCCCCCCTGGACGACCACCGAGTGACACTGGACAGGAAAACTCCCCTTGAACAGGAAGAAACTTCCAGCAGAGCCAGAGCAGAACAAGCCAAGTGTCTACTTTCTGTTCCTGAAGCTACAGAGAAACAACTTGATGAGACGAGACACTGAGGACATTTGTCATTGATGGACATCAGGACATTCACTGACTAAAGGGACATTTAGGTGATTGATGGAGATCCGGTGAATGATCTGGTGGCTGGTCCTTGTTTCTAGGTCATTACATGGAACATCTGCTGACAGAAACAGGCTGAATATTCATGAATATTCATTCTACTCACTTTGTTCTCATGAGGGCAGCAGAACATTTCAGGCCTCATGCAGTCAGTCTGATACGGACGTAACGGATCGGCTTTCCGAGCCGCCGGCGCCGCCTGCTGTCTGTCGAGCAAATCATCACTTTCCTGGTCTTCAAGGTGGCGACCGACTGGTGACCCGACCTGCGACCCGCCGACCGTGTGCGGCGCCCCCTGCTGGCCTCCCCTGTCCTGCCGCTCGGCTCTCTGGTCTCGGCCGATGAGGGCGAGCTGCCGCCGGCGGCGCTGAGGTCCGGTTGAGCCGGCTGGTTCTGCTGCAGCAGCGGAGGATGTGAGCCGCAGCGAGACGCAGCGCCGCCATCGGCTGCAGGTTTATGGGTCCAGACGAGCTGCTGCCTCGTCACTTCCTGTCTGCGCGTTGAAGCGGTTGGGCTGAACCGAGCCTGGCAGGATGAACGGCTCTCTGCTGACTCCGCCCAGTCCGCGGGCCTCTGGCTCCTCCCCCTCGCCCTCCCCGTCGCCGCCGTCGCCCTCCCTGCTGCCGCTGTCGTCCCGGCCGCCCCCCCTGGCGCCGCTGGGCCCGTCGGCGCCGCCGTCCTCCCTGTCCGACACGCCCACGCCGTCCCCCTCGCCGTCCCTCAGCTGGACCGACTTCTGCGAGCTGCATGCGCGCGTCGCGGCCGGAGACTTTGCGCGGCATTTCCGGGCGTTCCTGCTGGAGAACCCTCACTACAGCGCCGACTCGGCGGCGGCGTTCTGCCGCCGCTTCACCGACCGCTTCGTCCGCCACTTCCAGAGCGAGCTGGAGGGGGCGCTGCCGCCCGCCGGCGCCGCGGGACGCCACGACGCGCTGAGCTGGGCTCCGCCCTCCGACGCCACCTCCCTGGAAGAGGAGGCGGTGTCGCCGCTGGCCGGACCCGGGGGGCCGGCGCCGCCCGCTCCCTCCGGCGCGGCGCGGGGGGCGTCCCGGCCGGCGCCGACCCGGCTGGTGCTGGAGAACCGCGGCGGCGGCTTCCAGGACTCCTACGCCCAGGGCCAGGTGCTGCCGCCGTCCTCGTCCTCGTCCTGCTGCTCCTCGGTGGGGGGGAACGGCGGGAGGCGGGAGGAGCGCGGCGCGGCGCCGGAACCCGGGGACGGCGGCGCGCCGGCGGAGGAGGAGGAAGACGGTTGGGTCGGCGCGTCTTCGGCGGAGCGCGCGCCTCACCTCCCGCCCTCCTCCGTCACCCCTCCGCCCGACGCCAAGGGCAACGGCTCGTCCAAGAACAAGCTGAGGAAGCGCTTCTCGCTGCGCAGCGTGGGGCGCAGCGTGCGCGGCAGCGTGCGCGGCATCCTGCACTGGCGCAGCGCCTCCAGCGACGCGGCGCAGAGCCCGCTGCCCTCCAGCTACAGCTACACGCTGGGCGCGCAGGACGCCGGCGCTGCCATGCCCGTCTCCCTGTCCATGCCCCTGTCCCTCCCCCACTCCTCCTCCTCCTCCCTGCCGCCCTCGTCCTCCAGCAGCGCCACCTCGCTGTCGGAGGCGGCGCGCGACCGGCGGCGCAGCAACGGCGAGGGCGGCGACAAGTGGAGCCACCGGCTGGAGAAGCTCCGGCTGTCGCGCTCACCGCCGCCCGGCTTCCCCCACAACCCGCTGCCCCCCAGCAGCGCCGCCCCCAGGAAGGTGGGCCGGCTGGTGCGGGAGGGGGGGGTCAGCGTCAGCTCCTCCGGCGACGAGCTGGGGGGGGGGCACGGCTTCTCCGGCTTCTCCTTCGGACTGCTGCACCACGGCGCAGAGAGCAACAGCACGGCGCCGGGGGCCCAGCCCGCCCCGGGGCCCCCCCTGGCCGCCGGGGGCGCCGCCCCCTGGAGGGGGGGCCGCTGGCACAAATGTCGACTGGTCCTGAGGGAGAGAGACCGAGAAGGGGGCGAGCGAGGAGAGGAGTACTACCTGGAGTTCTTCATCCCACCAAAGGTCAGTGCAATCGGGTCAGAACCAGTTGGTGGCATCAGGCCAGAACCGCTACATCACAAGTCAAACTCCTGGTCTGTGGGCCCCATCTGGCCCGCCTCAGCTTTTATGTGGCCCTCATCAAACATCAACTAATCCTAAAGTCTTTGCTTCGAGTTTATCGCAGATTTTTCTCAAATTGCCAAAATGTTCTGGTACTAAACAGCTGCCTGGACCTCGCTGGGTGTCAGGTTATAGAGGTTAAAGGTCATGATCTTCACAGAGAGTCATACAGTCACATTTACATCATAAATAAGACCAAATGTCACAGTTATTTCCACAAACATTTAGGTTTTTATTGGACCAAAATCACAAGAAGAATCAAGAAATCCTGCCTGAGACGATGTTCAACAACAATATTCAGTTTTAGTAACTAGTTTCAGGGTTTCAACTAGTTTCAGGGTATTATCAGCCTGGCGGCCCGCCATTCTTTACTAGCCCCACCGCCAGGCTAAAGCGTTGCTTGTTTATGTTTCTAAGAACAAAAAAAATAGCTTTTTTTTGTTTGTTGTTTTTTGTGGGGTTTAAGCTGCTGCAAGCGTCTCTGTTGTCTTAGCATTTCACTAGCAGAGCAGATTTATTCTTACAGGTTAGGCTGATAATAGATAGTTTATAGTTTATGCATTTAAACCAATCACAGCTGCTGCCTCCTGTAACTCAAACTGGACTCAGGCTGACCTGTTTGGATGTTTACATCAACCTGCTGTGAGGAATCATGATCCTCTGCAGAACTTTAGGTCAGAGTTTAAAACCAGCCGTTAGCTCTGGTTGTAGCTCCATGTGAACCTCAGGAATAACTTGTAGTGAATCCAGAGGCTCCTTGTGATGAGAATAATTTATCTTTGTGAAGAATAATTATCTGCAGCGTTTCCATCTCAACTCGCTGCCCAGCCTGTGGCTCTGTGTCTGTCTTCACTGTAAGGTTCATGTCTCTGGTCCTGGTTGGAGCGTCTGGATAACGAGCAGCTCTGACCTCATCATGCAGGTTCAGCTTTAACTCTCTGCTCAGAGTCACGCATACAGGGCCGGATAAAGGCTGGATGAGGCCTGGAGCAGAATCTCGACCCGACTCGACCCGACTCGACCCGACTCCCACCAGACTGAGCAGGTTTTCTGTGGGAAACTCTGGGTTTTATAAAAACTGCTGCTACCGGCCCTTTAAGAGCCTCACGACTCTCGGCTTATAAACCTGTAAACTTTCAGAATGAGTGAAACTCAGCCTGGTCTGAGTAGAGCCTGGCGGGCTGCCAGGCCTCTGATGCTCTGGAGTGACCCTGGATGTATTGGGGTCAGAACCAGAACCTGTGTGTGTTGCAGGCCTCCAAGGCCCGGCTGACCGTCCCCTGCGTCTCCATCGTGGACGTGAGGAGCACCACGGCGCTGGAGGTCCCCGACAAGGAGAACTCCTTCCTGCTGCAGGTCCGGCTTCTCCTCAGAGCAGCCCGGGTCAGAACCGGGCCCGGTTCTGACCCGAGCTGCTCCGTTTCTGCTCCTCCGCAGCTGGACGGGTCGGCCCAGTATGTGATCGAAACCCGAGACGCTGTGCAGATGAGAGCCTGGCTGAGTGACATCAGGAACGCCGTCTGCCTCAGGTACGGATCCGACCGGAGCAGAACCTCAGGAGCAGAACCTCAGGAGCAGAACCTCAGGAGCAGAACCTGAGGAGCAGAACCTGAGGAGCAGAACCTGAGCAGCAGAACCTGAGCAGCAGAACCTCAGGAGCAGAACCTCAGGAGCAGAACCTGAGGAGCAGAACCTCAGGAGCAGAACCTCAGGAGCAGAACCTCAGGAGCAGAACCTGAGGAGCAGAACCTGAGCAGCAGAACCTGAGGAGCAGAACCTGAGGAGTTACTTCAGGGTTCACTTCTGCTTCTAAGGGATCTGATTGGACGTTGGCACAGACCATTGTAGTGCTAACAGGTGTTAGCCTAGCAACGACGCTAAGCTAGCCCAAAGTACCATGTGAATGCTAACATGTAGCAGCTAACGCTAATGACAGAGTCCACAGTCCAGAACCTCTGGCCGGGTCCAGAACCTCTGACCGGGTCCAGATGTTGTCCAGAACCTCTGGCCCGGTCCAGACTGACTGTGTTTCTGCTTTAGCGAGCCGGACGAGGCTGACGGCGTCGGCCCGGTTCCGTTGGACGTCGGTGGGACGCCAGAGATCGGCGAGCGTCTTTCACAAGGTGAGTGTTGGGTTTCCGGTCCCGGCCAGGAATGGTTCTGACCCACAGAACCAAGGTCCAAACCTTGAGGAGGCCGTAGATCCGGGCCGCTTCAGGTCCAGTGGAACCAGGGCCGGATCAGAACCCGTCCTGGTCCGGAGGAAACATGAGATCTCTGGTGGTCCATGAACACGTAACCCTGTCCTCACCGGCCCGGTTCTGACCCGGCAGTCTGCTACGGCGGGATCGGAGGCTCCTCCCCCCTGCTGGACCCGCTTCCTCCAGAACTTCCGCCCCGAGCGCCGCTGGACGAGCCGGACGGCCGGAGCTTCGGCGCCGGCCTGGGGACGCCGTTCGCCGAGACGCCGGAGGCGACGGGTAAGACGACCCGACGGGCTCTGGAGGCGGCCGGGTCCGGCTCTGGAGGCGGCCGGGTCCGGACCGACCGGTTCTGAGGCGGTCAGTCGAGACCGGCTCTGGTTCTGGAGGCGGTCAGTCCGGACCGACTGGCTCTGGAGGCGGCCCGGTCCGGACCGACCGGCTCCGGTTCCGGGTCCAGACCGGCTCCGGTTCCGGGTCCAGACCGACCGGCTCCGGTTCCGGGTCGGGACCGACCGGCTCCGGTTCCGGGTCCGGACCGACCGGCTCCGGTTCCGGGTCCGGACCGACCGGCTCCGGTTCCGGGTCCAGACTGACCCCCGCCTGGCCTCCCCAGGCTCCTTCCTGTTCTCCGACCCCGTGACCCCGGAGGCGGAGCATCCGCTCAGCGAGTGCCAGTGGTTCCACGGCACCTTGTCCCGCCTCAAGGCGGCGCAGCTGGTTCTGGCCGGCGGCCCGGCGAGCCACGGCGTCTTCCTGGTGCGGCAGAGCGAGACGCGGCGCGGCGAGTATGTCCTCACCTTCAACTTCCAGGGCAAGGCCAAGGTGAGTCGGGACGGGGGGACGCCCCGTCCCACCGCTACATGTCTCTGCTGCTACATGTCTCTGCTGCTACATGTCTCTGCTGCTACATGTCTCTGCTGCTACATGTCTCTGTGTCTCTGCTGCTACATGTCTCTGTGTCTCTGCTGCTACATGTCTCTGCNTCTGCCGCTACATGTCTCTGTGTCTCTGCTGCTACATGTCTCTGTGTCTCTGCTGCTACATGTCTCTGTGTCTCTGCTGCTACATGTCTCTGCCGCTACATGTCTCTGCCGCTACATGTCTCTGTGTCTCTGCCGCTACATGTCTCTGCTGCTACATGTCTCTGCCGCTACATGTCTCTGTGTCTCTGCTGCTACATGTCTCTGTGTCTCTGCTGCTACATGTCTCTGTGTCTCTGCCGCTACATGTCTCTGTGTCTCTGCTGCTACATGTCTCTGTGTCTCTGCCGCTACATGTCTCTGTGTCCCGCAGCACCTGCGTCTGTCCCTGAACGAGGACGGCCAGTGCCGCGTCCAGCACCTGTGGTTCCAGTCCATCTTCGACATGCTGGAGCATTTCCGGGTCCATCCCATCCCGCTGGAGTCGGGCGGCGCCTCCGACGTGACGCTCATCAGCTTCGTCGGCGCCGCGGCGGCCCGGCAGCCAGGTACGGTCAGGACCGCCCCGCGCGGGTCGCCGTCCGGCGGCGGCGCGGCCTCTGACCTCTCTGGTGTTGTGCCGTGTGGTTGGTCGCCCCCTGCAGGCCGGGAGCGGGCGGGCAGTCGGCCCGCGGCCTGCGACGCCATCACCTCGCCATCAACTCCCATCTCTGACTGTGTGTAAGTGAGACTCACCGGCGGAGGACGAGTGTGTGGACGCGTCTCCATTCAGCCGGGCTCTCAGGGCGGCTCCCGGGCCCACCAGAACCAGAACCAGAACCAGAGCCGCTCACGGCCAAACTGCAGGCCCAGGGGCCACATGAGGCCCGCATGAACGCTCTGTGTGGCCCTGCAGGCTCCAGATTAGATCCAGAGTGATGATTAAAGCCCATAATTATTAATATATTGGTGACAACAACCAATAATTATTAACATATTGGTGATTAAAGCCCATAATTAATGTATTGGTAATAACAGCCCATTATTATTAATATATTGGTGATTAAAGCCCATAATTAATGTACAGGTGATAACAGCCCATAATTATTAATATATTGGTGATAACAGCCCATAATTATTAATATATTGGTGATAACAGCCCATAATTATTAATATATTGGTGATAACAGCCCCGCCTGCAGGTGGCGCCGTTTCAGTATCAGCAGAAACACTGCAGATATTTTTAATTGGCTCCACAGGCTGAAATCCTGGAGCAACGGATCAGAAGATTCAGTATCGATTCATTTTAGGACGTTTTTATTCAAACAGTGCTGGTGCAGAACCAGAACCAGAACCAGAACCAGAACCAGCCCTACAGGCTGTTTCCAGTTCTTACTGCCCCCTGCTGGCCTCTGCTGCACATTACAGCGTCAGAAGGAAATAACATAAAAACAATGAATAATTTAGCAGAGAAGAAGAAGAACAGAACCGGACCTGCCAGGTCCTGTAGAACCTCCTGATTATGTGGTTCTGAGGTTCTGTTGGACCATGGAAACCCGTCCCTGAGAGTCCAGAACCACCTGACTCCTCCCACTCACCGCCATTCTGTCTCTCCCTCCATCTTCTCCTCCTCGCCGCCTCTGACTCATCCCTTCTTCTCCTGGGCCCCTGCAGACTCGACCAGCAGACCCCGTAGCCCCCCCCAGCCCCCCCCGCCGCCGCCGGGCCGCCCGGCGCCGCCGACCCCCCCCCAGGAGAGAGAGGCGGAGCCGGCGGAGGACTGGGAGGACACGCCCCTCCGGCCGCCGGACGAGGGCGAGGAGCGGGACGGAGCGCGGGACGCAGCGCGGGACGGAGCGCGGGACGGAGCGCGGGACGGAGCGCGGGACGCAGCGCGGGACGGAGCGCGGGACGCAGCGCGGGACGGAGCGCGGGACGCAGCGCGGGCGCCGCGCGCCGTCGACAACCAGTACTCCTTCTTCTGAGGCGGCCATCTTGGACAGTAACACTAAGCGAGTGAAACGCTACGAACCGCAGAACCTTCTGGACGCGACGACTGAACCCAGCCTGTGGAGCCGCAGGACCAGAACCTCACGCGGTTCTGCCCAGTCAGAACCACAACCAGAACCACACGCGGCCCCTGGGTCCAGGGGGACGTGTCCTCACTCTGTCCTCACTCTGTCCTCACTCTGTCCTCACTCTGTCCTGGTCCAGTTTGAACAAACGGAGCAATAAGTCGCTTCATCCAGGTGAAGCCGGTTCCTGACTGGTGAAGTCTGGTTGTGATTGGCCGGCGCCGTGGAAGGTTCTGGTTCTGGTTCTGGTTCTGGTTCTGGTTGGATCCGTTTACCTCAGAGCCCAGAAGCTGGACAGTAATAATAGTATTAAAGTTTCTAGTTTGAGTTTTAACTCCGTCTCCATCTCAGCTCTCATGTCTTTGTGCCTTTTTGATTTTGGGGACAAAAGAAGGACGGAGCTCCTGCTGTCTGTCCCCTCCTGTGTCCTGCTGTCTGTCCCTTCCTGTGTCCTGCTGTCCCTTCCTGTGTCCTGCTGTCTGTCCCCTGCTGTGTCCTGCTGTCTGTCCCCTGCTGTGTCCTGCGGTCTGTCCCCTCCTGTGTCCTGCTGTCTGTCCCCTGCTGTGTCCTGCTGTCTGTCCCTTCCTGTGTCCTGCTGTCTGTCCCCTGCTGTGTCCTGCTGTCCCCTGCTTTGTGTCCTCATCACTTCTAGAACATTTCAGAGAATCTAGTTGTGCCTTTTTCTGTCTGCTCAGCCTGACGTCTCTCTGCTGTCCTCATGTCCTCGTCTCAGTTGGACTCTTCGTGCCTTTCTCTCTCTCTCTTCTCTTTGCTGGGACCGTTTGTTGAGGACAGCCGTCGCTGCCCCGTGTGGTTAGTTTCAGGTACTACATCAAACTTAATGATATAATATAAATATAGTGAAACATCCAACCTGACGTAGCGTCTTTCATTCTGTCTGTCCCGGTTTGGACATCCAACCCGTCTTTCATTCGTCTTTTATTCTGTCTGTCCTGGTTTGGACCGAAGGTTCTGCTCAAACCTGGATGGTCAGAGGAACTGATTCCAGAACCAAGAACTTCCTAATGTTTGTGAAACTCCTGACAGAATGACCTTTGACCTCAGCACATTCCATGAAGGTTTTATTCTGAAACTTTTCCTGGAAATACCAACGAATCGACGTCGGACCGACCAACGTCTGCAGAAGAAGAAACATTTCCCATCTCATCCCCAGTTCTGGTCCTTCTGGGTCGTTCTGGTCCTTCTGGGTCGTCCTGGTTCTGGTCCTTCTGGGTCGTCCTGGTTCTGGTCCTTCTGGGTCGTCCTGGTTCTGGTCCTGGTTCCGGCCCCATTTCTCTGGACCTCAGATGGACCCAAACCAGACCAGAACCCATGAAGGTCTGGGAACTTCCTGGTTTGGGTTCTGGACATGTAGCAGGAGAAGATTGTGGATTGATCCTGGATTAAACCGTTTGGTGCTGATCTGCAGTTGGTCCCCAGGTGGCGCTGCAGCACCAGACCAGTAAGGAAGCCAGAGTCTCAGGTTTCTAACAGGTTCAGTTTAATTCAGATAAAAACATCAGAAACATTTAAATAGACGCTGGATCAAAAACATTCTCAGGAGTCGTCAGTGACATGAAAAGTAGCGACGGATTAATTAACTGAATATTCAACAGAGAGTCTCACCCTGGTGCTAATCTGGAATCTGGATCTACGTTTCAGAGATTCCTATTCTGGAGGTAAAGTCACATTTAAAGGAGATGAACATGAAGCTTTAGATAATTGGTGATCAATAAGAGTATTGAAAAATCGAGTGTCAAAGCAGAAACACGGAGACAAAAGCCAATCTAGATTAATGATCTACGGCGGCTCGTTCTAACAGATCATTTAATCCCAGATGTTCCCAGACTGGGTCACTGGTTGACCTCTGACCTTCTGTTTCCTTTCATGTGTCAACTACTGTTAACAGCAATAATCTGGGCCTTAAAATAAACAGGCATCTGAACGAGTGACATGGTGAAAACGAGTGACATGGTGAAAACGTCACTCAGGTCATTTCTTCCAGCTGATTGGCTGATGATGTTTCGGTTCTGGAGCTTCAAGGTTCTGACAGAAACTCGGGTCGTTGGTATTTTCACCTATCGGGTCATTTTTCACCCTCACTGTTCGTTTTCCTGGCAGATTCAAACCGAGACGTTTGATGGCTGGAAAATGGAAAATAAAACAAAAATAAAAAGTATTAAAAGTATTTCTATCCTCATTAACGTTTATTGTCTTCATGAGGCTGGAAGCTCCATCTTCAGCTCCGTCAGTCGAAAGGTCTAGTCAAAGTTTACAGAAATCAAGCTACGAGGTGAAACAGGCTGGAGGATGAAGAGCTTCAGAACCGGCTCTGCTGGGCCAACCGGATCATCTGAAGCAGGAGTAGAACCGGGTCGGGTCCACAGCTGGACGCTGACCTGGCCGGTTCCTCCGCCTGAGGCTCCTCCTCCGCCTGAGGCTCCTCCTCCGCCTGAGGCTCCTCCTCCGCCTACAGGTTGACGTAGTTCTCCTCGTCTTCGTCTGGCGTCGAGGCTGCAGGACAAGCAGGAAGGTGAACTTCAGAACCCGGTTCTGGATGAAGGTTCTGGGTTTCTGTCCCGTCCAGTAGAACCAGGTGTTTGACTCACCTGACTTCACGTTCTCGTAGTCTGGAGGGAGAAAATAGAGAAGATGGATAATCAGAACCAGAAGGTTCTGCTGAGGTGAGTCGGTTACGTTTCCCCATCAGATTCGGTTTCCAACAGGGAAACAGCATCTGATGGGTAATATGAGCTTTAAAATGCATTGGCCTGTTTATAATAAATACAAATATAATATAAATTATATATATATAAAATTAAACATATACATTTATAATAATTATATGTCATATATGTATTTATCATTATTATTACTATTAGTTTCCTGCACAAATGTGAATTAAGTGACAACTTAGCCGAAACGTGGTTTGATCCTTCCCGGTGTCCGTAGTTCCCTACGCGCGCGCTTTCTCAGCGCTCATCACAGCACGCGCGTATTTTGCCGCGTGGGCGGGACGGAGCGGCAAGACGCGGGAACCGGATCTGATGGGGAAACGCAACACGTAGACTTACTGTGATCAGATTCTGAGTCCGAGTCCGAGTCCTGGTCCGGTTCCGGTTCTAGTGCTTGTTTTTTATTTTCATCTTCTGAAACAAGAGAAGAAACTAAAAGCAAAGAGAAAAAAGAACCAGGAACTTTTTATTCTTTGAGCTGCAAACAGAAACTTACCAAGGTTGACGTAGTCAGCGCTATCTGTGGAGAGAAAGCAGACAAGCTAACCACCAGCAGCTGGACATGCTAACGAACAAGCTAACAGCAGCTGGACATGCTAACGAACAAGCTAACAGCAACTGAACATGCTAACGAACAAGCTAACAGCAACTGAAGATGCTAACGAACAAGCTAACAGCAACTGAACATGCTAACGAACAAGCTAACCACCAGCAGCTTTAATTTCAGGAGAGGACATGGGAACGTGGCAACAGATGTCCGATTTAAATGCAAGCCAAGGTAAAACTGGACAGGCTGCAGTCCAGACAGGAGGCTGATTTTATTATCATTTTATAAAGATTGTTTGAATTTCTGTCAGCAACAAATACATTGTTGTGTAATTGTAAAAAGAGCAAGACACTGTTCTGTTAGCCACTGTGCTGCTAGCCACTGTGCTGCTAGCCACTGTGCTGCTAGCCACTGTGCTAGCCTTCTTTATGCCTGCATGAAAAGCTCACTACCGCCACCTACCTGGACATGAAACAATCAAGTTCAAACAAGATAATTATCACATTATAACCTGGTCAATGTTTTCCTGATGGAGGCTTGTACTTTAACAAAGTATATCAAGTGTAATTTCTCTAAATCGATCTTATCGAAGGGCTTATCCAATTAAATGGCTTATCCCTCTCCTATGAAATTACAATGCCGCCATTTTGGCTAACCTGAGAAACGAGCCGATATGTGAAGTGGTGGGTTAGTAAAACCCGCAAGAACAGAAACTGAGTCCATCCAGAGAAATGTGTCACATCACTGAACCCTCCAGACATTGTGGTGACCCAACTGGAGTCCAGTTGGGTCACACCAAGTCTTCTCAAAGGTCGAGTCTCTGAGTCCAGATCTTCAAAATCTAGTCAGTGTTTCCAGCCAAGTTGATCTGACTGTCCAGGAACGAAGGTATTAAAATGTTTCAGCAGGTTGAAACTGGAGAGATTGGCTGAGCAAAGTAACTGGATCCTCTGATTGGCTGAGCAAAGTAACTGGATCCTCTGATTGGCTGAGCCATGTAACTGACCCTCTGCATTAAGCGTCATCATGACTTTTCTCAGGTGAGTCGTCACCTGGGCAGCAGAGGCTCCGCCCTGAGACCAACCCCAGGTTTAGAACCTCCGACCTACTAGATGTACTAAATGTTCACCGCAGGAACCAGAAGGTTCTGGTGAGTCGGGTTTGGGTCAGTCGTTGCTACGGTGACGTCCTGGTCCAGGACGTCACCGTAGCAACGTCAGTCGACTCGGATCCGTTTCTCCTGCTGGTTCCAGCTAATCGTCTCAACATCTGTTCCATCAGTCAGAGTGAATGCAGGTCCATTTGGACCAGAACCGAAGCGTTTCCAGTACCTAAGCTGGGAGTGGAGGCTCGGCTCGGCTCGGCTTCAGGAAGGACCTCACTGCAGAACCAGAGAACAGGGATCCAGTCAGGTTCTGGAGGGACCTGGACCGGATCGGACCGGATCGGACCGGATCAGACCGGACCGGATCAGACCAGATCGGATCAGACCGGACCGGATCAGACCGGATCGGACCGGATCGGATCAGACCGGACCAGACCGGATCGGACCAGATCGGACCGGATCGGATCAGACCAGATCGGATCAGACTGGACCGGATCAGATCGGATCAGACCGGATCGGACCAGATCGGATCGGACCGGATCGGACCGGATCGGATCAGACCGGACCAGACCGGATCGGACCAGATCGGACCGGACCGGATCAGACCGGATCAGATCGGATCAGACCGGATCAGATCGGATCGGATCAGACCGGATCGGATCAGACCGGATCGGATCAGACCGGATCAGATCGGATCAGACCGGATCAGACCGGATCAGATCGGATCAGACCGGATCAGATCGGATCGGACCGGATCGGATCGGATCGGATCAGACCGGATCGGATCAGACCGGATCGGATCAGACCGGATCAGACCGGATCAGATCGGATCGGATCAGACCGGATCGGATCAGACCGGATCAGACCGGATCAGACCGGATCAGACCGGATCAGATCGGATCAGACCGGATCAGATCGGATCGGATCGGATCGGATCAGACCGGATCGGATCAGACCGGATCAGATCGGATCAGACCGGATCAGATCGGATCAGACCGGATCAGATCGGATCAGACCGGATCAGACCGGATCAGATCGGATCAGACCGGATCAGACCTACATGTATCCGTTGCCTTCAGCGTCGCTGTCAGGAAAATCCGTTTCTGTGGAAGAAGAAGAAAAAGATTCTCAGGTTCTGGGGATCAAAGCGACTCGGTTCCCCCTGACGGTCCAGTAACAGGCACAGTGAACCAGAACCACTCCGGCCGGGTCCAAGGCCCAGACGGGACCAGAACCACTGGTTCCCGGTCCCTCCTGAGACCAGACTGTGCCGCACATTGGGCCGGTTCGCTGCAGAGGAACAGAACCGACATCCGGCGCTAATCTGGAGCAAAGATGGCGGCTCTTACCGGCGGCCGGGTTCTCGTAGCTCGGGTTGCTCTCTGTGGAGGAAACACAGGCTGAGAACCGGACCTGATGGAGAACCGGACCCAGACGGAGAACCAGACCCAGACGGAGAACCAGACCCAGACGGAGAACCAGAGAACCAGACCCAGACGGAGAACCAGACCCAGACGGAGAACCAGACCCAGACGGAGAACCAGAGAACCAGACCCAGACGGAGAA
>CAEGAF010024016.1:0-15550 GCA_903067075.1 Micropoecilia bifurca
ATTTCAGTTGGTGTGCAATGAATCTAAAATATACGACAGTTTAATTTTTATCATTACATTATGGAAAATAATGAACTTTATCACAATATGCTAATCTTTTAAGAAGGACCTGTATAGATTTGAAGAGCAACAGCAAAAGCAAGTGAGGTTGGATATTTTAATGAGTTAGAGCATTTAATTGAAGTTTTGAAATCACAAACTTTATCTTCTTTCAGTGGCTGGAAGGTTTACTACAGGATAGCTTAATTTTAATCAAGTGGTTCGGAGCAACTTGCAAGGTAACATGACGATAAAAAAAGACCTACTTGTTGGAGTGACATTAACAGCAGGTAATGTCTGATACCTTATTATAATTTTAGTGATAATGCAGTCAACACCACTGTCCTATTAGGTCAAATGTTGCAATTTTTTACATTTTCTTCTTTTTTAATTGATGATTCGTCCATTGTTTATTGGACAAATAATTTGACATGCCACTTCTAATGAACCATAAATATAAGCAGATAAAACATTTTTTAAAGCTGATTCTCTTTTAAGATTGTTATGTTCTGAGAGATGCCTGTCTCATCTTCTATCAGAAACAAAGATATGGGTTGAATGAAAATTAAAAATCTAAATCTGGCAGAGGTATGAATCACTTTGGACTAAACTGTATATAAAAAATGCCAGGTAAGTATATAAAAAAGGGGAAAAAAAGTTTAGCAATACTTCAGAAGTGAAGCCTTTAAAAAAGGATGAACAGTACGTATGTGAGATGTTTCCCCCCCCCAAAAAAAATAAAAAAACTTCTGTACATTTTTTCATCTTTGAGGTTCCACACAACAAACAACACAGAATCCAGACAAAATGGAAATGACAGAATTTAATCAAACAATAAAATTGCTTTAGTGTATCAAAAGATTTTAAGCTATGTCTTCTAATAATTCACCAATTGTTTTTTATCAGTTTTTCGTAACAATAGCTGAGTTTTATCAAATACAAAAGCCATCTAAGAAATCTAAGTGGTCCTATTAGACAGTTTACTTTGATTTTGGTTAGATACTTTAATTTGTGTCTTCTTAACCCTCGTGTTCCAACAGCCTCTGTTGTGTCAACATTGCAATCTCCTCCATCACCTCTGGCTTTAAGAGGTCCTTGACCTGCAGCAAATAGATTATATTTTTAAAATAAAATGTAAGGAAAAAAAACTTTTAACATATAAATTATAGTTGTAACTGTAACATGTATAATAGATCCATCCTCTGACAAGATGCACGAAAAAAACGTGTTTCAATTCATAATGGCAGCAGAATTTTCAGCACAATCGCCTCAAGCTCAATTTGTTTAATACGACTTTGTTTCTTCTTTATAGATTACATTTTGGGCTTCCGACCAACTACATTTTGGAGTTGGTCTCCACCCCATGATTCCTACCTGGTGCTGGAAAGACGACTCGTAGCAATAGAGAATACTTGTGTCATACAAAAGCACTTTATGAGCAGCCATAGCCAGTAGGCAGTTTCTAAGCCGTGAAATCACCTCTCGATCAGACAGGCTCACAGGCTGAGAGGACAGAAACGGGACACAAGCACAAAGACGACCTCAGTTAAGCACAGTTCACGTGTGGTTACATTTAAAAAATAACTAGAGCCAAGGTCTCTCAGTGCTTTTCTCTAGATTGGTGTTAGTGGATTCTAAATCTACCTCCAGACTGGTGAAGAAGCCTCCAGCATCCTCTTCATGCTGTCCCGGCGTGGGATACAGCCATACAAAGCCGTTATTCCCCAAGATGATGGAGGCGCCACAGGGTAGGTTGTGGAAATGCGTTTTCTGCCTCTTGATCAGAGACGGGGAAAGCTGCACCAGCACTCCTTGACCCAACTGAGAGAAACAGAGCAAACAGATCATGAGGTAACATGATGACTAAAAATTTTAAAGCAATACAAAGTCGATCATTAATTAATTTTGACGCACAAAAAATATAAACTTTTAATGATAAAGATAAGAAACATAAAGACAACATGTTAGAACTGCAATGAAGTGGTAAACTGGTCATCACATAGTAGCATATCATCCCGATACAACACAGAAAGAAGAAAACCTCCATGAAACAATTGTAGCGTACTAAAACTTACTTTTCCATACTTTAAACTTCGAGTGTGGAGTGACAGGGCTCCATCTGAGAAAACAGACTGCACTTCTGCCTAAGGAAATCACAGGAAAATGCAAAAATACACATTAATCTTGGAAACGGTAGGTACGGTAAAATACAAGTCAGAGGCAATGAAAGGCTAATGATGCCTTACACTGATGAGATTGCCCTCTTGAAGATATTGTCTCATGGTGAGCTCATCTTCTACCGATCGCCTCCTCTAAAAGGTGAAATCAAACACTTCAGCAAACGCTGCAACACAAAAATGACTAAACAAAATCAAAGTCATTTCAATAATCTCACCAGTTCTCCTCCTGGCAGATTGACAGATGACAGCAAGAGGACAGAATCTAGTCTGGAGTTGGTCTCCACCTTCCAGCGCCTCTGTTGAACCTATATATTACCAGAAATGGAGGACCAACAGTTTTTGAGAAATTTCTACGCCGTAAAAAAAGAAAACGGGTGAAAATTGAGGTGATTTGTTACAAGTAATCAAATTGAATTTATCCAAGTAGCCATATTGAGTTTATTAAGTTGCCATGTTAAACAAACATAAATAAATAAATAAAGTCTGACAAACTTAGTTTGATTATATGTTAACAAATTAACTCCGTTTTGGGGGGGGGGGTTTGTTGGTTTTTTTTTTTACGTTTGGAGATCAATTTTCTTTTTACAGCACAAGGAGTAAAAATAGAATCTCACCTCTGTAATTCTGCCAACTACAACATCTCCAACTTCACCATGAAATCTGCAATAAAAAAAGATCAATATAATTCAAATGCATTTGCAGAATTAAGTAATAGTAGCACATACGCATTGTCTTAGTTATTAGAAACACCAAGTGTTCAAAGTTCAGTGACTCACCTCGTCTTCAGAGGTCTGATACATATTAGTTTGTCCACCCTCTGTACCTCTCCAGCCACTGATGCTGTCAGCTTGTCTTTGTCAACATATGTACCGTGACCCCTGGAGGAAAATGAGAACTGTAAATGTGGAGTCAAAAAGCCACAAAAAAATGTGATTTGATTTAGTAAAGTCATTTCTATGTCTGAATATATTACCATCTGTGAATCTACAGCAGAAATTGATTTGCTCCAAACTCTTAAGTTTGTGATTATGCTACTGGCTGTTCCATCCTCACAAACACATCTAAGATTTTATTCAGTATTTGGGGCTGAAGTTTCTAGAATTCAAACGGAATGTTAGAGATTAAACTTATTAATTGTGCTTAATGAAATAACTAGGTACATTTCATGAAATCTCCAGGGAAGTCCTACAAAATGCAAAATACATCAGGAAAAGCACTCAAGATAAGATTCTGTAATGTTCATCTGAAATGGGGAGACCAGGCATTTCCAAGGATGTTAAGCTTTTCTTTTTATGATCCAAAAACTTTATTTTATTTTAGAAGAGACCGTTGATATTATTTTCCCGATTCCAGTTTCTACCAGATAGTTGGTGCATCGTTTATCAAAAACAATTAAAAGAAATGTTAAAATTGGCACATTTTTCTATAGCACATTTAGCGGAAAAAAATGGGGGTGGAAATTCAAGTCCAACAAATTCCTCTACTGTTTTACTCGTTCCGTACCTCATGAACCCAGGGTCTGAAGTGATCACATCTCCAGGGACAACCAGATCTTTTCGGTCAGCAGCAGAATGTGAAAGATACATTGAGTTTTTAACAATCGGTAATCTCATGTCCACGTCCATGTTGCTCTCTTTATTTCCTTAGCTCCTGAGCTTCAGCTGGTTGTTTCACCGCGACAGACTCGAGACAAATATTGAATTATTTAAAATACAACGTACTATATTAGCTCTAAAGTCCAAACAAACTTTCTTAAGCTTAAAATGCCTCGTGATATGAGTGAACCATGCTAAGCAAGTAACAGTCTCATTTCCGAGTGCTTCTACTAACTAAATCACGCGCCATCGCCGCCTTTAGGTAAGGAGTGGAATATGACTCAACCCGTTTACTCGTCAAATATTATTTTTGGATTATTATATTGCAATATTTCACCTCAATCCATGAAAAAAAGAAAGAAACGAAGAAAGAAAATAAGAAAGAAGGAAAGTGGATGCTGTGGATGGTAAACTTTTGGAGGGGGAATTTTGTCCTTTGTTTACAGAAAGGTCTGACTAGCAGGTTTATAGTTTTCTCCAATTTTGTTTACTTTTAAATTTTACTTTCCGACATATTTGCTGTCTGCTTGTTAGACTTGTTAAGAATTTGAAAAAAAATTAAAAATAAATAACCGTTTCTTTTTTTCTGTTGGTACTTTGTTTCGCCGCCAGATGTCAGCGTCGAGCCTGTCTTCCTCGCAGCATTTCTCACATAACACAAAGCTGACGTCACATTTCAACACTCTCGGCTCTCGCCCAATCAGCGTTAAGTCGAATAGACGCTTGTAAAAATGGCGACGGTGAGGCAGAGTGGAGTGAAAACTGGACTCTTAGCCGTGAACAGACACCTCTGGTCCAAACACCGAAATAATTGATACGACACCGGGAGCCAAAGCTATTCGACCCGTTTGATGCTTACATCTCGCAGTTGGACGCTAAGTGGAGACGCAGCGGTTCTCTTTGCTTTTGTTTTCGGGAACTCTGGGTTCCCTTGGACCGCTCATTAGCTTCAAGTTAGCCGCGTAGCTTCACTGGCTGCTTGAATCTATCTTTATGGCATCTGCATACCGATAACCTGCGCAGTGCCAAAGACTGGGATCTTCCAAAGTTTTGAACCTGACGAAAACGGCCGCTAATGTGTCATCTGGATTAAAAACTATTTAAGGAGGATCTCCGCACTGTTGGAGTGTTGAGGAGGGAGTTTCAGCCGTCATGTATTTTCTAACCGGCTGGCCGCGGAGGCTGCTTTGTCCGCTGAGGAGCGCCGAGGAGCCCTTTCACATCCAGCCCAGCTCCCAGAGGTTTTACTTCGCCCTGCTGTCGGAGACGCAGGTCAGCATCTGGTTCTCTCGGGTAAGTTGAGTGAAGCCGCTGCCCGCTGTCAGTCATGTTCAACAACTCAGCTGACCAGATAACAACAATGCCAGCAGTGCTAGTTTCACTTCAAGAAACACTCGACAGACTCTTTAAAGCTGCTTCATTATCTGGAAGCCGCTTGTTTTCTCTACATTTTGACAGTAAATGTGTGTGTATATCTACGAGAACTATTTTAAAAAACAACAACTAAGTAATTTAGATATTACCGTGATATGTTAGCATATGGTTACACCTGTACACTCACTACTGAGATGGCAAATGACGTTGCTTTGCGTCATTTCAGCGTGCGGTATATCCACACACCTGTGTAGAGTGATGGTTCTACTGTCTCTCATCCAGTTGTCACAGAGGTCTAATTACTTATTCGTAGCTTACAGTAATATCCATCCAGAATGTGTAATAGTCGACTATTCAAATATGTAATACCTTTGTACTCGCCTCATCCTTTAGTTGGGTTTTGTAGACAAAATATTTGGAACATGATGTCAAATAGGCCTTTGATTTGTATGTGTTAATATAAACTTGTAAGTATGTTGAAAAGATAGGTTGTACATTTAGATCAAACAAAGCAGCTAAAAAAAATCATGGGAGTTGGATCAAAACAAAAAATATTGCATGTTGGTTCTAGTGGTAAACAGCATTTGATGAAAACACATGAGTTTTTTGCCTTTACCCAACAACATTTGTGTTCCTCACCTGAACTCGGTGTTGGAAGCTTTTTGACTTGCTGAGATTTGCATTAATTTCAATTTCTCACTTTTAATTCCTGCTTAGTATTAAGCTTAGTTCTGTTTGGGGAGCTGGTTGGCTCTAATGGTAGCGTAGATACATCATGTGCAGAGGCGACAGTACTGGGAGTGATTCCTGGTCCATGGCTACTGTCTGTATGTTGTCTTCTTTCTTCACCCTCTTTCCTATCAAAATAAATGTTCTTAAAGGCCCTTAAAATCAACTTTAAAAATATGTGCTGTTTCACTCTGCTCTGCAGTAGTAATATTTAACATTAATATTATTTTTGTTTCTTTATGCTAATAGGACAGCTAACTTGTACAACTTATTTAAAGACAAATTTGTATATTGAAGCCCATCACTGATGTTTACTAAAACCTTCATTTAACGGAAGTTATTTGACCCAATAACCTCTTGCATTGTTTATAGGAGTCTGTTTTGCAGACCGTTTGTATATTATTAAGATACAGTAACAATGGATAAGGGGTCACTGTTAACCTCCTGAGACACACCCAGGATTTGGAGCATATCTTGCTTCCCTTCCCTCTCTGTCTGCAGCATTAAAAAAAGATGGACTCAGAAACTGAACTGTTATTCAGGATCTTTTTCTCTTTAATTTCATGCGTCTTCAGCTGCAGCCTGAAATCAGTCGTTTGTGAAGTAGAATAGCAAATTGATAAATGTTTTTTGTTCTGTTACACAAACGCATAAGAATGTGTGGTTCTGCATATTTTCAAAGCACAGACTTGGAGCAATTATTTGTGTATTCTGTAATGTTTTCCTAAGACTTCTTCAGCCAACAGTGACTGCATGTTTCAGGCACTTGCTGACACGACGTGGGAAATGATGATAATAATATGAAAACATAGCATGTAAAACATAGCTCCCGGTGTCGTATCAAACATAGTATTCTGTTTATAGTAGTTTAGCAGTTTTTTTATTTGAAATGTTGTCCTGCAAACGGAAATAAGAATATAGAACATACTGGTATTTCTAAATGTTGTTTCCTTCCTTCTTTTTGTCCTTCCTTTCTACCTCATTTGCTAACTTCTCCCTCCTCGTGTCCTTCCTACTATTCTTTCCTAGTTTTCTTACTTCCTTTTGTCCTTTGTTTCTCTACTTCCTGTATTATGTTGGTCAGTCAGTCGTTTTGGTTTGATTGAGTCATAATCTGTTGTAGTTTTTGAAAGTCATCAGGTCCTAAATGAGAATCAGAATTGTAATAAATGGAATCAAGGATGAATTGCAAAATGTTCAGAAAACTATAGAATAAAATAGTTTTTTTTCTTCTCAGTGCAATAAAATACTAATCTGTAAAGAAAACAAACTTTTGTGGGTAAGAAACTACAGTTTCAATTTTACAAAAATAAATTAAGAGAAGCTCTCGTCATTTTTAAGGAAACTATGTTGAACAAGAACAAAATTAAGAGTCCAGTAGATGTATTGTGTTATGATCCTTTAGTGCTGAACCTCTCTGTAGTTTGCGCTTTAGGAGCTCTATAGAAGACAGAAGTTTCTGTTTTACTGTAAGTGACATTATTAAATTTTAATTATATGAAACAAACACCATAGAGAAGAAAGAGTTAAACCATCTCCTCTAATTACATTGACTAAGTATCCCTGCATCTAAAATTACACATGGACACATTTTTCCTACTTCATGACTTGACACACTTGTAGGTGTTCAGTGTTTTTCTGCAGTACTTGGTCTTTTTATGGTGACTAAAATAAAACTAATTCTCATCTTTTCATCAAAATGCCAACTACTATTTCTTTTTTAGCAGCTTCTTTTGTATTTAAGAACCTAATAGATAAAGTTGAACATTTGTAAATAATATGTGACAAACACACTGCTTCTGACAAGGTAAAGGTACAATAGGATGCATATTTACTTTTTTCTCTCTATCATGTGGCATAAACATTAAACATCCTTTTATTTAAACAAAAATTTAATCATGTCTATATGTAGATGACCTCTGTGGTTAGATTGTAATTGTGTTTGTTCATGTTTGTGCTGCCAAAATTACTCCTGGTGATTTTGGCGGCAAACTATCTGTGATGAGTGGCCTGCACGCACCTGCGTTATTTGGAAATTTGAGAGAGGAGTGGCTACACTGGCTTCATGCCGAAGTTGACACATCAGCTAGCCTAAACGTCTGTAGCTTTTGGCACTGCAGCTGTAGTCTGCAGGGTATCCTGACTGCTATTAAAGGGAACTTATTAAGCAACAAAATCAAACAACCAACTCTTAAAAAAAAAAAAAAAATCATGTGACTTACTCGGTTCTCATGAACATGGACAGCTATGGGGAAGTGTCCACAACTCTAAATTGTCCAAATTCAGGTTGGTGGGTGACTGTGGAATATGGAAATTTTTCAAGCTGCAGTTCAAATAAAAAATATATAAGTTTTTCACAATGTCTAGGAAAATAATTTGCATGAGTTGTTTATGGGGTTGATATAATCACAATAGTCGCAACTTGACCTATAAAATAAAATTGAGCTTCAGAGCAAAAAAAAAATAAAACAAACCAAATGGCGTGCTCTGTGGTGTGCTGCAGCTTTACAAGAAATCCTCTAATACTGTTGATAAGCAAATAAAATAACTTATTGTTTCCTCCTCTACAGTAAAGCTAAAACTCATGGTTTAGGCACAGAAACCTTTTAACATTTATAGTGGATTGTCATGAATTATCCCAGTGCAGATGCAGTACTGGTGTGTTGAGCTTGGTTTAGAAATGTATTCAGTAGGAAAGCACAGTAGGGTCAAGCTTTTTTTCACACTGAAAACAGGTTTTCCAAATTTGCCACAATCTGCAGCTTTCAAATTGTGAAGGACAAAGTAGGACAGTCTTAATACAGAGTCAGTGACTTATTGGCTCGTTTTACAATACCCTTAATGCTAACTACATATCCTAGCTTGTTTGAATAATGATATATATTGAAAAAAAATCTTCTGGTGTTTATTTACTTCAACATGGTATTTTAAAAATGAATCTATAAGCAATGATGTAAAAAAAAAAAAAAGTTAATCTAAAGTATGATGGGTTTTTTTTGTGTGTACCTGTTGCTTTTTTAAATACACTCTGTCTCTGCTGGAGTGAGAAGTCCCACCCTAACACAACCCCAAACACTGCATTTTAAGATCCGTAATCATCCTTAACCAAGAGCTATGTTTTTAAACTTAACCAAAACGACTAAACACCACACAAAAAAAAAAACACCTCAGAGTTTCTCTCATGGTTGATTCCTTTTGTTGAATGGAGCCTGAAAACTTTGACATCATGAGGCATTTAGTTTTCTGTGTTTCCTTGTGTTCTGAAAGTACTCATTTTCTTTTCCATGTCCCCTTTCCTTCACACACACAGCCCAGTGTTTTGATAGTCAGCTACATTGAGTCTGCAAAGGCAGCGGCCCAGTTTGGCTTTTACCAGAAAGCAGAATGGAAGCCAGACGACTCCATGGTCGCTGTGGCGGTAAGTACGCTGTGACATTTCATCCGTTCTCATGTTTAGTTTCTTTGATTAGGATTTACCCTTTTCTAATATCCTGTTGGTAATTTGCTTGTAAACCTGCTGCAAACTTAGCTTTATTGGCATTTTCTTCAGATCAAACTGTGTTGTTTTTTTGTTGTTGTTTTTTTTACCCCCCTTCATAATAGCTATGATGTTAAATGATGAGGACTGTCAAAGTTTTTGCCAGACCTTGAACTTGTGGTTGTTTTAAAAAAAACCACAGGCTGCTGTATGTTGGTGGAAAAACTTAACATGAACTTCCATACATGCTTGAGCCTACGCTAAACAAAAATAGCAGCCCAACTATTTTCCTTTGTGAGCTGGTTTAACACCAAATGACTCCCTATTGTCTTGTCTCCACGTATCTGCTGCCTTTAAGGGTTTATGCTCTCTTTCCACCAATATTCCTAATCCTTCATGACCAGATTGACCGGTTACTCTGTGTGTTTTAGCTTTCAGGTCAATAATGAGACATTTATCAGTCACAAAAAGATTTTAGAAAGAATCCCCCTTAGGTATGTTGCAGGACTGAGCCAATAGTCTTTGGACAAATGCTGCACAGAAAATGGTTCACAGTGACACTACAAAAACTGTCAAAATGCAGGCAGTAACAACCAACAAGTGTTTAACCAAAATGGTAAAATACAAATGTGATGTTTGGATGGCTTTACTGAGTCGTATTTGCATAATTTCAATACTTTGTCCTCTGATTATCACTGCACGATTGAGTCTACTCAAAGTGAAACGATTCAAACAAAGGTACCGCATTGCATTCATCAGTCACACAGCTTTCATTTTCAGTTGGATCCAAAGGTAGGAGGAACTTTAGGTAATGTTATTGACGTTGAGGATATTTTTAAGGCCATCTTGAATCTTGAGCTGATTTATTGCTTATGGGATAAAACAGATGGGGGGGGAGGCTATAATTATCTTTAACTTGGGGATACATCATCTGTTCTTTTCTTTTCCTTTTCTTTTTACAGCCACACTTTTGTGACCATTGAAGTAGCAAGCAGGCCATTTGCTAGCAACATTGTCGAGGACAGAAGGCGTGGTTACAGTATTGTTTGTCCCAAAACAACACATAATATCCTTGAAGCCATTTTGTCTGTCAGGTTTTAAACAGAGAAAGGCAAAAGGCCAGCAGTGTGGGAGGATTCAAGATCAGTCAGGGTTTTTTAGTTTGTAAGTTATTGTTTTTTGTAACAGCTAATCTAATATTATAAAGACAGAACATGACTGTACAAATGATAAATCTGTTTGTTTCAAAACGAGCCAATAAAATAGATGAAGATTAAAAGCCTGATAAGCTCCGGCCTTGTTCACGTCGGTCTGTTTCCTCTTCTCTCTGCTCTTGCTTTTTTGTTTTTACCATCTATTGTGAGCTGAAAATATACATGAAGGAATGCAATGCAGCGAATGTGTCTGGAAAAGAAGGAGCTCGTGCTCTTTCCCATTCTCGCCTGGTCTCAAGGCAGCGGGGAGTAGGTGAAGAAGTTAAAAATATCTGGATTTAATCTCTACTCACAACCTGACCTTTGCAAACACAGCTTAGGTTTGACTGTTTCTGACTTTTCGGTGGCTTCGTGGTTGTAGTTAGCCTCAGAGTAAACTGTAAACATAAGAAATCAGTTTGAGTGTTACATTTGATATTAAACAAATGAAAAAGCTAATTGCTGTCTTTATCAATATCCACCCAAAATATATAGAAATTGGTTGTTAAAAAAAACCCTGACTGGAAAACTTTGGTTCTAGAGCTGTGTGCATTTTAAGGCAACAGTTTACATCTGAGCTCCTGTGTTAGTTTATCTAGTAAAACCCAGTGGGAGTCTGACAGCGCTGGAGGCTGGGATTACATTTTTGCAACAATAACTCATCTTTCTGTTTTTGCTGTTCTTAAATGACCTGAAATTGAAACTTTCACTTTCTTTTTACTTATTAGACATGCCTGAATAATAAGCAGTCGTGCATAAAAGATCCATTAAGAGCTAGTCCTCATCTTAAACAGTTATACTACTTATAGCAGATAGGTTGCGTTGTTTGTAGAGAACATGTTGCTCATTTTTAGTTAAGCTCTGCATCAACTGTATGTGAAGTGTCTTGGAGAACAATCTCAAACCACCACGACTTTGCATGTATCTACTGATCAAAGCTGTTGTTTTAATGTAACATAGCAGAAGCTCCTACGTAGAGTCGGAGCGTGGGATGTGGGCGATTTATTGGTGCGCAACGTAAGGTGCAGTAAGACCACGGATTAAAGGCAGCAAAGCTGTTTATTGTGAGCATGTGTTTTTGTTCTTCAGCTTTTTCTTCAGATACTGATTCAGACTTTAAAATGCTGAGAGCCGATGATCTTCGGTGTGTGTCTGTAGTTTTGCAGTGTTGCTCGAACTGAGCTCAGCAACATCCCTCATAAATTATTACTCTCTCCTTTTTACATATTGCTTTTTTGCCTTCTCTGCATAAATGAGTTTATTTAAAACGTTGATGAAAGTCATAAAGAAAAAAAACTTCAAAACATATCTTTGATCTTATTCTTTACTGAACTTTATAATTCACTTATTACCTGATTTTTAAGTATACTTTATTAATAGTTAGCTTTGTTTGTGACTCAATTTTAGGAGTAATATAATCATTTATCTGTGTACTTATATTATTTATAGCCATACTGTATTGATTGTCTTTAATGATTTTTGAACACATTTGTTTTTATTCAGGGAAGTGACTTTCGTTGGGCAGAGGGTCCTAAAATTTTACTCAATCATGAGCAGCAATACCTCATAATATTACCTGAATTAAAGTAAAGACTATGGTACTGATAGCAGTAAATGTATCTGAGTAAACATAAGTAGCTACCACCCACCTCTACTTAGTTTTTATCCTTCAGTGTTTACTCACAGATTAAGAACAGTTTCCTGCTTAGCTGCTTGACTCCAGAATCTTACTTTTATCTACTTCCACAGGGTTTAATGGGTGGAGTTTGTTTGAATGTGGTAGATTTATCCTGGCTGTGAATAAAGCACTATCATGTATTCATTTTAGATATATTTCTTTTTTTGGACTGAACAGCTTCCCATCAAAGTACCTGCTTTGATCAAAAAACGTGTGTAATGTAAGAATCGAGGAAAATGCAGTTGCCACATAGGCTGCAGCTGCTCTGCTGAGCAACACACTGGAATGTTTCCCATCCATCATATGCCGTCTTATCGTTTAACAAATGCATTTGAAAATGAGAGTTGTTTTTTTTTTATTGTATTTGATTTTTCTGGAGTCTGTATAAGTTCACAGATACATTGATGAGCAAATACCTTCCCCCGTTATTTTCAAAAACCGGCAACTTCTCACATCAAGATTTGCATTGTTGGTTAATTAGAGGAAGAGAGAGAGAGTAAAGTAAAGTAAAGTCGGGCTCACCCAGACAGTTGTCCTCACTCTGAAAAAAGCAGCTGTTTTCCAGATGTTAAGGCCGCTCACACACCCTACAGACCCCAAGGCTAACGTAATCGCCCTTTTAAACTATGGCCAGCATCTATGTTTAGCCAAGAGTCTGAATGAAGTTAAGGATTTTAGAAAAAATAACTGAAGGAACTTTAAAGAAAAAAAAAACATCTTGAAGCACAGGAAATACTTCTCACCGCTGAGCTTTTCTTCCGTCTTTTTTGGGATCATTCCGAGGCCAAAATGTTCCCTCTCTGTTTTTAGACTCTCATAAGGCTCTGCTCAGTAAAGTATAATCTGCCAGGATCTCTCTGCACGTTTTCTCCTGTACATGCACAGTGTGCATTCACACATAAATTACATTGTGTGTGGGGGGGAGGAAGCAGTTTTAATTCTCCATTATTCAGCAATATTCTGAAGAACAATAGACGGTTTAGAAATGGCAGGCTGATTTCTAGTTGTAGCGTCAACATCTTTCTGCTGCGGCCCACAGGTTCTGATCTCCAGGCCTTATGTCCATGATGCAACGCAATAACAGCGCATTAGCTCAGCCATAAATACAGCTGGCCTTTTCGGCAGCGGTGATCAGAGTAACCTGACTGTACTCTTTGACGGTGATGGAGGAATGTGTTTAGACTTCTTGGTTAGCACACCTGACAGCTGTGGGCTTTCAGGGCGCACTCAGCCCTACTCTTGTTAGATACGCGTCTCACATCTGTGCTCTGCTTTTGAGCTGTTTAACTTGATCCACTTCGTGCCAGAAGCTTCTGTTTTGCAGCAAAAGTCGACGAAGTTTGCATGGATTTAAATGATGATCTGTTGCAGCTGAAGTTGTTGAGGTTCTCCCAGTTTTGAGAAGCAGCTGGCTGTAAGCTTGTGTGTGTGTGTGTGTGTGTGTGTGTGTGTGTGTGTGTGTGTGTGTGTGTGTGTGTGTGTGTGTGTGTGTGTGTGTTGTTGCACCTCTGGGACGAGTTTAGACACGTCTAAGAGAGAGGCTTCGATACGGCATCACACTGTATAGTATTCTGCTGACTTCTCAGTTTCTCTACAAGGACTTCCAAAGTCTTTCTCTTGGCTCGCCTGAAGTCAGCTTTTTTCTTTCATTTTATGTTTTTCCAACTCTGGCATGAGGTCAAACCTTTGATGTTGTTTATTTCAGACACATCATTAAGTCTAGAAGGGTTAAGTTAAGAATATTAAATCATATGTCAGATCATACTTGCTACAGAAAGGGAAACAAATCTGATTCCTTGACTCTATTGAAAAGGGTTTATCAGATTTTGGTCATGTATATTTTAACTGTTTGATCAAACAGGTAGTTTTTTTTTCATTACTTTTTTAGTGTTTCACAGAAATTGAACACTGATGACTGTTCATGAAAAAAAATGCACAAAAACCTCCACTATGCTGGTCAACTGATTGCCTTTGAACTTCAGTGCCTACATATTTGTGGGGCTCCAGTTGGCGTCCTGCCTCTTCCTACGCCATTATCTCCGCATGTATGATCACATTGAAAGTATGAGGTGTCCTGGAAGCCCTCTTTCTGTATCTACTTTTTATTTCATTCGCAGTTTTTATTCCCTCTACCGAGTCGAAATGAACCTAATCAAAGTCCCACTGGCAGATTGCACCTGTAATTGCTGCTATGTTTTACTTTGATTAAACTGCAGATGAAAGACGGGGGGGTGAGGGGGGTGATTGAAGTAGTAACTCTGATTTCTGCAACCTGCAAGCTTTTGAAATAAATTTTAGAAATGAAATGTATAAAAAAAAACACTGATCCAGAATGTTTTTTTTTAGAAATTGCTATGCCATTCATTTAATATAACAAATGGATGAGAAACTTTTTCTGTTTCAGATCAAAAAGGATTTCCAGATGTGAGTTTTTCAAAAGGATTTTGCCGCATGTTGCAGAAACTGTTCAACAGTGAAAGGTTACACTTTATAGTTGTCTTTCTAAATGATCTTTTAGCAGTAAAGCAACCTTGGATTGATAGTAAGTAGATTGATCATGATAAGAATGTCCTAAATAAACTGAGGTTACATCTTGAATGTTTTTTATTGATGTAGCTTAAAACCTTTTGTAATGACTTGTGGATTTTTTTCTTGTCAGTTTGAAAAATCATTAAATATGGTCCAGCATTTTGTATGTATTCTAGTGATTCTTGAGAATAGGGACAAAATGGGTTTTAATTTTCCCATAATATTTTTTTTTTTGTTATTTCTCAACCTTATGTATGCAAATATGACAATTAATATTTTGGAAATCTAAAGATGCTAAGGTACAGGCTCCCAGTTGCAACATTTTTTTTTTAAATTACATTTTTAATCGACCTGACCTAGAACGTTGTCATCACCATCTGACAAAAATAAATTAAAAATAATTTTTAATGACCCTATTGGTGATATTTTTACTCATTTTACAGACAAATGCTTCTCAAGAAACAATATAAATATTATTAAAAACAAAAAACAACAAAAAGTCTGTCTGACGGAGTTGACACAGAACTGAAGGTGGTGACAAACTAGTGAGTAAAATGAAAAACATGATACATGTGAAGTAATGCACTTTATTTAAAATACATTAAAATGAATTAATTGCACATTTAAGTGAGATTTGACAATTTCACTGAAAGAGTCACAAAAACTGATGGAGTTGACAAAAAGCCAAACTACCTCAATTTATATGATGTTAATCTGAAGGAGGCCATGTTGTAGTTCATCAGGTCCATGAAATC
>CAEGAF010024021.1:0-15972 GCA_903067075.1 Micropoecilia bifurca
TGTTGCCAACAGTCATCCTGCTTTGTGAGGCTCCTTCAGTAAAGCACCGAGCGCCGTTAGCATCATATAAGGTAGCGAACCACATCTTTTCTGTTGCAGACTTAAAACACGATTTAATAAAATTATTCTTTGTAAGTTTGACCATATGTCTTTCTTTTTTTTTTCTTTAATGTTAAGGTTAAAAAGGTATGCAGCGACGGATAGTCACGGTGGTGACTGGGGGGCGCGAATAGTTTTCTTCTTGCTAGGGGGGCGTAAGTGAAAATAATTGAGAAGCACTGCGCTAAGCCAAGTTGGTGGCTTCAACTAACTCACTCACTCTTTAGTTGCCTAGCAACAAGCTCCTTGGTAACAAGCTCTTTGAAATTCCCCCACCTTCGGTTGCCTAGCAACAACATGTTGAGTAACTTCACCACCATGTCTTGTAACAGCATAAAAATAAAAACAAACATAATGACTGATATGAAACTTGTGTATCGTGATACGTTTAGCCATATCGTAAAACTCAAACTTGATATTTAAAATTTTTTCACTTCAGAATTTGGATTTTAATCTCAGAACCTTACAGAAGAAGATTTGGGCCACTGGGGGAAAAAAGCAGAAATAAGATTCTTACTCTGACTTTTGTCTCAGAAATTAGATTTTTGATCTCAGACTGTTGAAGTCGGAATTCAGAGACAAAAAGTTAGATTTCTTCTTGGCCCTAATCCTCTTCCGTAGAACTGAACCTTGTTCCTTTAGCATAATTTTTGTCTCCACCAAAGCTTTGCTCTTTCTTTCTGATTTTTATCCATCCTGACCGGCTGCTGTGAAGAACCAAAGCATTTTTTTCCAGGAATGATTCCAGCTACTTAAAAACAACCTTTAAACTTTTAACGTCTTATTCAAAGAATTGTTGCAAACACTGCATCAGGATTTTTGTTTCTTGGAATAAAAGTGGGATTGTGGAGTTTTCCCTGAGGAGTTGGACGAGGCTGTGATGGTTTGGACAGACGGCCCAGATGTGAGCTGTCGCTGGTCTGGAGACTTTTCCTTTGCGCAGAGCAGGATCACTGGAGGATTTAACAAACTCTAACAGCTCCAGCGGATTTCGGCTGCTAATCGCCGTTTCTGTGGCGCAGCCTGGAGCCGGTCCAGTTCTGGATCTTCAGGTTCCTTCAGGTTGGGTGAAGCCTGACTTCAGGGCGCTGTGACCCAAAAGGACTCCACCTAAACCCTGAGATTTATCTTCCTCTCACCTCTTCCTCTTCCTCTCCTCCCTGCACTGTTTTTATCCCAACATGTGGTCTGCATCAGATAAATCAAGAGGGCGGTGGGTGTTGTTTGGGATGTGGGAGTGGGCGATAGTGTGTGATGTAAGTGGGTGTGATGGAGGAGGAAGACGGTGCTGGTCACGTGACGCAGCAGCTATCAGGAAGAAACAGGAGCGTGTTGCATAACCCTGGAGACATGTAGCTGCTGTCGGGTCCAGTTGGGTTTAAGAAGACTCCAGCGTTAATCTGACGAAACCAGTGATTGGGTCGAGCTCAGCAGAAACAGAACCAAACCTACAGCAGAACAATCTGGTTCACCAGATCAACAAAGAACCCAGACCAAGAATCTCAGACTAAACATTTTATGACGTCAAGCCACTTTGCTTATGGAAAACCATTTTGGACTTTAACTGGACCACCTCTGGCTGGTCTAAACCACATTATGGGTCTGAAGTGTCTGTTCAGAACCTCAGGGAGACTTTAAGGCCTCGTGTACCGAGTCGAATAAAAACCTCCAAGGTCTGACTGCATCACTGCTGAAGCTTCATAAACCATGAAGGCCACAAACCTCATCTTCCTCTTCTCCATGTTCCTCTGTTCCTCAGAATTCTTGATAAAAACTGAAACGTCGTCATCATTTTACAATCATCAGCTGCCGACCTTTAACTCTTGAACTGCTGCTTCTGCTGCAGCCTCAGCAGTGAGTCTCTGTAAAGGTTGATGACAAAGTGACTCATGTAACCATCAGACCTGTGGTTCCAGGTAATAGTTGATGGATTTTCTGCAGGTGAGGTCACAGCCTGGAGTTGTGGTGAAGGGGATCCACAGCAGCCTCCTCATTGTCTTCTCAGCAGTTTCTCAACCTCCGGTTCCTCTGCTTTCGTCACAGCCGGCTTATGGTTTCCAGTGTGTTGCTTTGTTCCTTGTAGCCTTTAGAAATGTCGCAGAAACTTCATGTGGTTTCCCACAAGCCCTTGTTGATCTTTAAATGTTCCCAAACTTCTTCAGCTGCATTTCTCTGTAGTTTTAGGATTGTTTTTAGTTGTTGGTGGTGCAGCAGAATAGTTTGGATGTCCATCCATTTTCTTGCACCCTTGTCCCTTAGTGGGGTCGGGAGTTGCTGGTGCAAGGCAACAGCAACTGCGCCACTGTGCAGCCCTAGTTTGGATGTAAGTTGACATAATAAAATATTTACCTGTGATTTAATACAGTAACTGTGTAAAACCATGAAAAAATGTTGAACCAAATTAATTTTCTACAAAAATAAATTACTGTATTAAAATATTGTCTATTTAAAGAGAAAAAGACAACCTAGATATTAAGAAATAAATGTTTTCGGTCTTATTTTAAATAATTTTGGCCCTTTTGATTAAAGATTGTGCGCCTGGTTTAGATCATGCGGTCATGATGCGTCATGTTCAAGCAGCTCGCTGCGTTTCTGGGACGTTTGGTGGGGAGACGGATCAGTCCTTTCAGTGTTTGGACAAACATTGGGAGTTTTTAGTTATTTTCATTTTAAATAATTATTTTAAACATTAGTAATGCTAGTCTAATGGTCCCTTGTTGGTTTCTGAGCTCCAGGAGGTTGTCTACTTTAAGTCTGCGTCGGTCGTCATGTTTTCCGTCATTCCTCTGAATCTGGACGCTACCTCAGCGCTGCCCCCTAGTGACTGCAAACCTAAAAATCTCATTGAAAGCGTGAATGGATTGACACTTCACAGCATCATAAATGGACCTTCTGGGTTTCTCGTGATTGATGGAAACCAGAGCATTAATCATCTCAAACATGTCTTGTTTGCTTGTATTGTTGGTGTTTTCGTTCCTCTTCCTCTTGGCACCTTCATCACTCAGTGGCGGCATTTCAAACGGGCTGAAACGCCCAGAAGAGCGATGGCGTCCCTGGCAGAGTGCACATGCTCCTCTTTATGTGTCGTCTTTCATGTGGGGAGCAGAAACCCGCTGCTCAGTTCGAGCCGCTGGACTCTTAACAGGGTCCAGCTGTGCGGTTCACACAGCCTCGCAGAGACAAATTGAAACTCTTTTGTCTCGTATATCACCTTGAGTGCGAGTCCACGGTCCTCTTACAGTCCCAGTTAGACATCAGGACATTTTCCACAGCTTTGAAAGAAAGAGGACAGGTTTTCACATCTTCTTCAGAAATATGGCAAAGAGGAATGGTTTGCAAAGTGGTCCCTCAGGATCCGTTTCCCTCGATGTCTGTGTGCGGTTTGGTGAGTTTGTCACCAGTGAAACCGGCTGTAGACCCTCATTTCAAACCTCTGAGTGATGAAGTTTCTGCGTAGATGAACCCAGGAGGGCCGAGGACCTCTGTACCTCCAGGCACATTATTAGTTTAACAGTTGAGTTTCAGGAGATATGTGCGGCTGGAGAGGCCAGATTTACTGGAAATACTGGCCTGTCTGTCTGTCCATCCATCACACAGTCCATGCTATTCTTAAAAATGATCAGGGAAATACTGACGAGTCTTGGATTTTGAATCTGGCAGTAGATTCAGATGAGGATTTCACTGGAACCTGATAGGAACATTTAAACATGGCCTCTGACTTAGTTTGTGGCAAACCTGCATTTTTTGCTGAACTTTTGACCTCAGCAAGTTGAAGTACTTTAGAGGACAGAACTTGCTTCAGCTGTCTGGGTTTGACCTCAGTTGCTGCGTTTTTTATTTTACATCTATAATAAAACAGAATATGAGTTCATTAGTTCACTAGATCTGGTTGTCTGAACGCTGATTTGTGGTGTTGAGACCATCGTCTTCCTCTGGAGCTTCAGATGATTCCTGAAATGCTCAATGTGATCCAACCTGGGCTGCTTGACGTCCAACTAAACTGTTTTTGTTTTTGGTAAGAAGCTCCTCATGGCCAAAACATTGGTTGAAAAAATATCAGTTGATTGTTTACTTAAAACATGCATATTTTAAGATGCACCATGGAGATCATTTTACCTTTGAACCTGAAGCCAGAATATGCCAGCAGGGGTTTTACAAAGGCTCCATCTTGTTGGTTCCCACATTGGGCAGTTTCCTGACTGGTGTTGCAGTCTGAGGGTCTTTCAGCCCCTCACCTGTCAGATGCTGCAGTTACTGCCAGTTAGCATGGCCACTGCCCTCCTGATGACCCAACCGGTGCCCTCTGGTGGATATTCATAAGCACTGCAGCTCCTTCACAATAAAATCTCATCTGAAACTCTTCGCCAGACGTTTCACTCCAACTTCTGGCTCTTTTCTCTTATTCTGAAAATTGAATCGTGGTTTCAGGTCAGTTCTGTTTTAGGGTTAAAAAGATGTTTAAAAAAATCCCTTCTGATCAGATTTCTTTCAGCTGAAGGTATTTGGATAAATTTTGTTATTTTTTGAGCATTTATCTAAATTCCTGACTTTAGGTTTGAATGCATCCTGCAGTTTCCAAAGCAGTTGATGGTTTTATGGTTTCTTGGTGTAGAATAATATCAAACATGCGTCTTTAGTTTCCTTTTAGTTCCCTCTGAGCCAAAGTGGCAGGCCGTTAAATGACAGAAATGACATTGTTGTAGTTTTGCTTAAGCAGAGAAGAAGGACAGATAACTGAATCCAGGCTGCAGTAGTTGGAGTCAGGCTGCGTTTATCGGAGACACATGCTGCAACAACAGGACTTGTGATGAGGAAGTGACGGTGCCCCTGCTTCCAACATATGGCCGACGCGAGGCGTGAACTCAGCCTGAACCCCTCTCGCCACCACGGCCCTGCATGGGAGTCATTAGCCCGCGATCAGAGGTGTTTATGTCACCGCCGTTCCGCTCTGCGCCGCCGTGTTGACTGAAGTCGTGTCTGAACGTGGAGAGAACATGAGGGTTTCGGCTACATCAAAGAGACCCGAGCGGTTCCCGCTTCTTGTTGTGTGGATTTGGGGCCGGCGGCCACAAACCTGGGATCCAGTAGCTCCAACTTCAAACAACCAGACGGAGGAAAAAATACTGCTGGAACAAAGAATCCCTTCTTGTTTTTGTCTTTCTTCTACAAATAAAACTGGAAAACAGGCTGGAGCCTCGTCTGATTCACCAAAACTTTTTAATGAAGTCTCCCAAAATAAGATTACAGGCTTACAAGAACACACTGTTAATACAGCTTATAAAGAACGTGAGCGTTTATGGACGGTTTTGACCCGTTCTGTTTGTGTTGCATAAGACAGCTACAGTATGGTTAACATTAGGGGAACAATGTGGTTGCAATTACTACAACAGGCCTATTAAAAGCATGTTTCTGATGGGACTGACCTCTGGTTTCCTGCACCAAAGCTGCACAGGCCTCAATGCTGCTGCGTTACATTTAGAGGAACCTCTAACATACCTGAACGTTGGAGGGTTTCCGTTAAATGAAGAAAAAGGATCAAATCAGGCCATAGTTTGTATCTCCAAAACAAACTCCTGCACAGGTCTGAATCTGAAGGTAAAGTGCAGCTAATGCACCTGCTGACCGACAGGAAGTGAGACAAAACAAGATACGCTTCAGATGAAATGACAGAAGAAGAAGATAGCGAATAAAAATAGTTTCCGTTACATTTGATTCATTGAGGAGCGTCTGGACTCAGTTATTGAGAAACAGTTGCTTCTTGTTTTAACGTTTGATGCTGAGAAACGTCCCGGAGGATGAATTTTCGATTATGACTTCTTCTGTTTGCTGATTGTTAGAAAATGTACCAGAGAATCAAAGTAGCTGGGAGAAAACCCAGACTGAGCTGTGATGAGAAGACCAGGCTACAGAAACACCATACAGTTTCCTCCTGGCTTGGTGCTTCATTCAGAGCTCAGACTGGATGAAGCCACCAGTGGATGATGTTCCGTTGACTGAGGTGCCTCAACTGTAACAACAACCAGAGCGGTCAGACGGCAGCTTTAATCTCAGCCAAACGCTGACCAAGCAGAATGTGGGTTAAGTTTTGTTTTCTTCCTTTACCTCCTTTTGTTTTCATTTGTGCTGCTAATCGATTTAGCTAATCAGCTAATGAATTCTTTAAGCCAGCAGCAGCTTAGAGGATCCGGAGCCTCTGTCAGCGCTCCATCAGAGCCGTTATTTACTCTGATTCAGACGATCTGGTGACTCTCAGCTCTGGATGCTCCAAACCTCACTGTGGCCATGAAGACGCATACGGCGCAGCGCGGGTCAGGGCCCTGCAGCTGGAAATGAAGCCAGAGGAAAATATTCTGCAGAAACCCTCCCAGATCAGAAGATATGAAACTCTGCAACAATCATCCTTATAGTGCAGACAGCTGGCATGTCTGATCCCCTCAGATGGGTTTTAGTGGCACAAATAAAGCTGATTAGCAGCAAGTCTGACCTGTCAGACGCCGCTGCTTCATCATGCATCACATAAACAAATATTCTCCCTGCTGAAAACTGTCCATTGACGAATCATGCAGACGAATCATGTTTCCATGTTTCCAGGTGGAGGCATGGCAATAAAATCTGACGACTGCTTTTAGTTTGAACATAAATAAATGTGTCTGAAACACAACTATAAACACAAAACGAATGAATTTTAAGTTGAACAGAAACAAGCAGAACCAAAATGATCCAACATGTCAACAGAACTGAAAGGAAAATGAACCTGAGAACCTGGAGAAAACAGTGACTACCAAAAATAAGACAAAGAACCGCTGGGAAGAATAGACGGACCTGAGATAAATGCAACAATCTGAGATTTGAAGAAAAGACGAGAATACACGTCAGCAGAGAAGACGAAATCAGACAGATGACCTGAGCTAGTAGCTGTTCCCTCTAAAACATTTCTTTAACTTGTTTCTGCTTTAAAGAGAAACGTCTCAGACAAAGCAGAAAGTTTTCAACACCTCTGGTAATCAGCTTATGGCGGCAATCAGAGGGGGCCATCAGCCATCAGCCCCCTCTGATTGGTCCAGCTGTTGGACACATCACTGACTCCGAGTTATTGAACCTTCCTGGTGCCTTCGGACCGCCGATGGCTCTGATGGCACCATTTTAAAACAAACACCAGCGTGTTTTCTTAAGCTCCTTCGGCGTCACTCGATCGTCATGAAGCAGAACAGCAGCGCGGCCTGACTGATGTCCTCTGGACTCTGGTGTTGGTGGAAAGGATTAGGAGGAAGAGGCTGATGGAAAGCCAAAGAGCTCTTTGAAGATTTTCCTCATGTTTATGGACGCATCACTTCTTCATTTTAACTCCTGGGGGAGGACGGACAGGGAGGTCATGTTGAGAGGAGTTGGAACAGGTAGCTTTGGTTTCCCGACATATTTATGCAAATAATAAGCAGATTAAGACGAGCTGGATGCATCCCGGCCACATCAGAACCCGAAGGCTCGCTCCGAATCTCTGCGATCAGATTTCATGGCTGAAAACGTTCACAGAGCTTCCGTCCACAGACTTTAATCCGCCTCTGTAAAACGTTCCCAGAGCGAAGGAATATTGCCTGAGAAATCCAGATGTATCTGAGCTATGTGACCAGAAAACACACAGTCTGACCCTGTGTCATGTTTCCTCCCATGCTCGTGTTCAAAAAAGACCTCAAGAAAGAAAGTTTGTCCTCAAACCAAACATGGTGAAAAGGCGGGTATCTGGTGTCTTCACTTAAAAGGTGAAAATCAACCTCAGTGCCTTCAACAGGGCTCTCCATTGTCTGACGGTTTACAAAAGCCACCTTGCCTTAGATAGAGTTTAAAGCCGCCAGTTCAGATTGAGTTACGATGTATCTGCTGTTCAGTGGCCAACTTTTTTATTGTGTTTCACGTTTGGTTATAGGAGCAGACAAAAGCCGCCACAGTTGAGTGGACAGCGGAAGGGGACAGCGGAGATGTACAGCCTGATATTTTTGTTGTGCATTCTTCAAGAGTATGAAAGTTATCTGTGTTTAAAGCCTCGCAAAGTGACAGTAATGGTTGTTTATTGGAGCTGGCGGCCCAGACATCAACACCACCCACTTACACTTGATCGCTGGTGAGACGGACTCGAAGTTTAAGTCTGTCGTGAAACGTTTCTCCAGACTCGGCAAACCTCAAACCAGCTTCAGCCACAGCTGAGGAAACGAGTCCGTGGAAGAAACAGCTGTTTTGGAGAAAGATTTTTTTATTTTGGAAGTGCTTCAAATATCTCTTGAAATGTGAAGATGCTGCAGACGGACCGGTCTGCACCGTGAACCAGAATCCAGGTCCAGATTCACTATGATGTTAGCATTTCCTGTTAAAAAGTTCCCGCCCTCTGACCATCAAGTGACAGAGAAATCTGGGAATAAAACTCAGATATCGTCTTGTTTTCCTGGGTCAGAAGCGATGGAGTCCTTCCCGGTGGTTTAGGACGGGTCAGGAAAACCAGTTCTCTGGTGGTTTGAAGACCCACTGGGATCATTTCCACCAGTTATAATGGTTCTACATTCAAGCATGTTCCTAAACCTCTTAGCCAATCAGGTAGCATATAGCTACAAAAGTAATAAATAAAAATGACAAAATAAAAAATAATACATTTTAAAAAATGAAATAAAATATTTTCTTAATAATTTGAAATAGAAAAAAATAAATAATAAAATACATTTTTTAGATAAAATAAAAAAATAAAATAAACAATAAAATAAAAAGGCTTCTAGTAGAATTACAGTTTCACCAACTCCAGCTTATTTGATGCAGGTGGATCTAAAAAAACTGTAATTTACAACAAAAGCATCAATGAATGAAGGACAAAAGCTGCATCTGAATTTTAATCATAAAACATCCAACAACCAGCAGACGATTTACTTAAATCTAGCGGTGAAGAGTGATACGGTCCTTTCTAATCCTGTTTGTTCTCAGCAGAGCGATGTGATTGGATCAGACGGATGAATTAACTGCTAATGAGAAAACAACCAACATGCTCATTTCTGCTTGGATGAAGCTGCACAGTGACCTTTACTTTATCATTTTCATCCTTCACTTTTCATGAATTTGTTCTAGTTCTGGTCATTTCAGATAGTAATTGTAGTTAAGTTTCAGTTTGGTGAATATTGGGCTGTTTATGGTAAATATTTCCCCAGTAACTTCAGTAAAAGCCATTTGTTCATGCAGCGACAGACTGCGGTCCGGCTGGAGCTAATCAGGACTGATCCTGCAGAGCCGGGAACGAAGCGGTTCCTTGATAGTCTCCTTGGTGGATGATTACAGCATGATGAGGTTTTAGTGGCTTAATGTTGCAGCTATTAATCTGGTAATCTTTGTGCTGATTCGATCAGCCTCTGGAGCCTCGGTTTAATTAATCCGCTGGGCGTTGTTGTTCAGCGACAGCAGCATGCTAGGATGAGACGTCAGAATTTGACCCTAACTAAGTCCTGGACCGAGGGAAGGAAACGTCTGTCGTATTGATTATCCATTATTCTGAGATTTCTGATAAAAACTAACAGGAGTATCGGTATCGGCCCAAATTCTCATTGTTTCCTAAATCTCCAACAGTTACTTTTCTATATCTTCATCACCTATAGAAACATGCCAGCTGCGCAACGCCACACATGTTGGCATTAAGTTTATCTTCTGGCTCCTCTGTTATAAACATATTTATGCTAAGCGTCAGCTCCAGCAGCTCTCTGTGTTCAGAATTTGCTTTATCTTTCTGTTCTCCTTAATAACGATGAAAACCTGGACTTTTTCACCAACCAATGAAATCCAGGTAGACAGAATGTGAAATGTAGAAATGTCTGCAAAAACGGAATGTTTGGTCGACCTTCATTATGCTAATAGCACTTAGCATTCAGCCCTTCCTGGTGAAAGTGAGAACGTTGTGCAACACAATCGGCCCGTAAGACTTAGTGCTAATTAATCATAACTTATTGAAACTTCAAGGCAAATAATTATTAAAAACTAATAATATTTTAATTGTTTGTAATGATTGGTTCTTCTTCATGCTGATTGGATGAAAACGATCAGTCATTCGCTGTGAAATGTAACATGAAGTTTCAGGGCTTTTTGTCCTTGTTGGTGCTCCATATGTAAGGAGCTTAATTAGATTGATTGGTTGATTAGGTGAATTTATTCGCTCACATCAGTTTCTCTGCTCACTCAGATCAAATCAACACAGAAATTCAGTTTTTGAGTGTAACTGCCGGAAGTTCAGATGAAGGTGTTGAACCGGATCCACTTTGTTTCCTCTCTAACTTCTCAGTTCGCCTCTCTCCTCCCCCTCGTGTTGTGTGATAGATGGTTGTAACTGAAACTACAATTTTGTTGTCTTTCTAACAATGACAATAAATTATTCTTCTTCTTCTACTTCAGAATGAGCCCATATGTTTCCTGAGTTTTTCAGGCCCATTTTAACTATTTAGACGTTCTGCCTTAATGCAGCTATGATATATAATAAATCAGGAACGTTTAGTTTCTCATTGAAGCGCCGCCTGCAGGAAACAAGTCAGACTAATTTTCTTTACATCTTCAACCTGTTACTCCTTAACTTTAAACTTTATACTTTATTTTTCACATTTTCAAACCAGCAGTTTGTATTAATCCAGATCAATTATGAGGATTTGATTTGTCATTGATTATTATAGGAAATACAAAATCAACAATACAAAATCAACATAAAACGATAATCTCCTCCTTCAGTTATAAATGTGAATATTTAAATATAATTTTAAACTAATCCAGGTTGTTAAAAGTGAACGTCTCTCTCTGGAGTTTAATGAAAGTTCACAGGTTCATTTTTGAGATTCGTTTGAGAGAAACCAGAGAGGCGACATCAATAAATAACCTGATTTTATTTAAACTTTATCATAAAATCTTCATTATGTTGTGATCCATAAATCAAACATGATGAGTTGAAACTTCAGCATCAAACTAAAAACATTTAAAGTTGACTGATTATACAGATTACTGTGATTGGCTCATTTTAAACTCCAGCTAAATTAATTGTTCCTTTCGAGCAGCAGCAGGTCAAAGGTCAAAGGGTGATGGTCAGCCCACAGTTCAGCCAACACTTAAGCAGCAAATTATGTTTATATTCACATTAAAGCTGTAATCGTAACTCTGTGATATTTCACCATTTCATTCCTCCAGGCGAAATGTAGATCCAGATCATCATGGAAACGTGAGCGTCCTCCCCTGTGGACGGATGATGGGCAGAGACGTGTTAATCTGCAGGACAGCAGGTCTGCACCAGCGCTCCTGTTGTGGCTTATGAAGGATCCAAACTGGGTGAAATGACCTGGAAGCATCTAAATCCTCTTAATCACATATGGACCAAATCAGGAAGCTCCTGGAATAATCTCTGTCCAGATCATCCAGGTCCTGCAGCAACATGAAGCAAACAACAGGAAACAGGAAGCAGCAACAAGCAGCAGGAAACAATAAGAAGCAACAGGAAACTGTAGGAAGCAGCGCGGCTCTGATTCTGGACAGGATGATAAAATCTGCAGAGGATTCATGTTGGTAAAATCAGAGTTTAACTGAAACCTGCTCTAAATCTGTTAATCTGCAGTAAATGAAGAGCAGTGAGGTCCTCAGTTTGTTGAACTCAGTTCCTCCAGTTTCAGCCGTTAAAGGAAACCGAAGCATGCTGCAATCTGGGCCAGCGCATTAGATGCAGCCAGGATTATCCGTATGAAGTGATGCTTTCACATAAAGCAGCGCAGCAAACAAACAAACACAAACACTCCAGATTAAGTCTGAGAGCCGCCGCCTCTGGATCCATTCAGAAATAAAACTGATCCACCTGCCAATATTAAAAGTTTAAAAGCTTTGAGTGAAACCAGTTTAAGAGGTAATAAACATCTGGATTACCTGAAGAATCAGACTTTACCTCACTCAATCTTTATTCTCCAGGTCTCTTAATGAGCTGGTTCAGGTAAACCGGGTTTAGTTCAGACTGAAAACGACTTTAAACCTGCTGTGGGTGCAGAGCGGGGCGGCCCGCTCCGTCCCTCCTCTCCGGATAAAGACCCTTCGTGCAGAGCCACTCGCCTCAGGCCCAACAAAAGCCTCTAATGCAGATTTAGATTTTCAATCCTGCGCCTCAATTCAGCTCGCTTTGACAGGTCAACAGGCATCCGACAATCTGTTCGCCCTCCTTCCACTTAAACCTCCCGCTACCTCTGGCTGAGGAGGAGGGGAAGGAGGAGGAAGATGACTTCCAGCAGAAACACGTGGTGGCAGAGGGAGGAGAGGTGAGTAAAATCCTAATTACAGGTTGGGAAGGTCTGGCAGCAGAGAGGTGCTGCTGTTTGCTGTGGTAATTATTACAGCCCACAGACTGTAACTAATCCATGATGCCCCAACAGGGACAAGCTGCTTTCTGGTGGCTCTTTCACCAGAGCAAAGCTTTAATCTGCAGACAGAAGGAGGAACGAACCCGGCAGAACGTAAACAACCCGGTCCAATCGGACCCGATTCAGAGAAACATCCAGTGTGATTTGATCCCAAACCGCCTGATTATCAGAAAGGTAAATCTGACTTATTAACAACCTGCAGCTCAGTTTAAAATAATATAATCCAACTGAATCATTGGGGAAATGATCCTAATAATTCAGAACTAATTCATAAATCTCCAGATTAAATGTGATTTTACCAACATTTAGTGATTAAACTTCATGTTTGTTGACTGTCATCGTCAAACATAAAGTTTAAAAACATTTTCAGTGGAAATGAGTTTAAGTTTTAAGCATTAAATGATCTCAAACATGCTGATGATCTCCATCCTCAGACCACTTTTATTGGATATCCATTCGCTCCATCGGCTCTGAATAAACCATAAACATTTATAATTCTGTTTTCCTCCTAATGGTCCAGTCGACCCGGTTCTACTGGAACCAGAACATCTGCTCCACTACCAGCTGCTGTGGTTCTTTCTCTCTGCTCTGAGTCAAACCAGCCTGTTCCCCTCCTGGCCTGTGGGGGCGCTGCACCTAGAACCACTGAAGGAAACGACACAAAAACCTCTGAAGACACTGAGAGCAACTTTCTTCTTCATCAGATGGAAGCGTCAGATTTTAGTGGTTGGAGGATTTCTGGTTTGTCTTTGGCTAAAGACCAGGAGAGATTTCTGCTGCTAGCGCTAGGCTAACCCGTTAGCTTTGGTTGTATTTAGTCCACTTCCTGCTTTTGGAGGGTCTCCACAGAAACCACAGCTGGTGCCATGTTCGGCTCTGAAATGTGAGGCTAGAGCTCAGCACTCAACGAAACCTGCTGACCATGCAGACCGTCTTCATTTCTGCATAGAGTGAAAGCCCCCACATTTTCTCCTGCCCTCCCACCTGCCGCACGTTTCAGATCCAGAAACTCGTCATCAAGAGAAACTAATTTATTCTCCCAGTCTGAATAAGATTATCCCAGTGGGTGTTTTCCTCTGAAGCCCAGTCCAAGCTACAGAAAACCTTAGAAACCTCAGCATGTTCTGGCTGTACTCCTAGAGATGGTCCACGCTGTCCTGAAGTTCACTTCAAGCTCTTGTTTTGCTTCAGACGTGCCGGTTTTTACGGCTGTCAGCAGCTCGTAAACGCTGACGTGTTCTGGAAGTAGCAGCAGAGATCCTCAGGCCATCCCTACAGAGACGGCGATGCATGTTTTAAACGTCTAGGTCTGACTGAGCTCCTGTCAGTCGGTGTTCCTGTTGTGATTTTTCAGGATCTCTGGAGTTTGTTGCTCCCCCTCTCTAACCTGTTATGAATGAAAATGAGATTATGGCTGCCTAAGCCCCCGTTTCCCTCCCCGTGTTTCTGCCCAGGGCCCCCGCCTGCCCCACCTGGGGAGAACAATATCCTCAGATCATCTTAGTGTGCTTTGGTTAACAGATGGTTCCTCAAATCCCTGGTTTCCTCCCAGCTTGAACATGTGTTGCATGTGATCCTGGCCTAGAAACGCCCAGAGAAGGAGATGTTTTCCCCAACATGGCGGCGTTTGGCATTCACCTCCAGACAGTCCCAGAGGTGCTGGAGAAGCAGGCTGTGGTTCTGCTGAACGTTGGGCCCGGATCAAACGGGTCTGAGGTGTGAAAGTGGGGCGAGGCTCCTGTCGCTCCTCGTCTCTCAAATCAGAAGTGGATAACAAAGGAAAGGAAGCTTCCTGTGACAGCCATGCTCCATCACTCATCTATTCCTCTATTGTCTGCAGCTCCAGAACGTCACGTTTCCAACGTCTGCCCCCCTCCTCCTCTGGAAAGGCCTCTGATTATGATAATTCACGCTTCCAGCTTGGTGGGATTTGACTTCATCTGCCTGGTTTCCCATAGTTCACCTCTGCTTTCGCGTCTCGATGAGAGCTTGTGCCATTCACAACCTCTCAAACTGGAGACGAAGCCAACTGGCGAGATTCGATCAAAAAGCTTCAAACTGGCGTCAAATGAAGAGAAAAGAGGCTGAATGATGTTAACATGCTGAACTGTTTCCCACTCAGAGGGAAACACGATTTTTAACTAATCTGGATGAAAAGTAGCAAAAATCTGGTCTCAGTTTGGAGGCAGATACCACAAAAATCTAAAAAACAAAACAGAGTTGATTTTCTTTCATGAGCAGAAACATTTTGACCAGATGTCGGCCAGCGGTAACGCTGCTCTTCATCCCAGCATGATGGACGGGAGGAGCGTGATGAGGAACCCACATCAGATTCAAAATTTCAGAAAAAAATGTTTAACTTTTGGAAATTTTTTGAGTTTGAAAAGTCAAACATTTGCTGGAAAAGTCCATTAAATGTTGAGATTAAATCAAAAACCTGGAAACATCTGGGATTCAAAAGACTTTTTTTTTTCTCAAATTTCTCTGGAATTCTGACTTTTTCTCAGAATTTTGATTTAAAAAACTGTATTTGAGAACCGGGCCTGGTAGAGAAGCCGATTGTTTCTTGATTGTTTCACTCTAAGGTCGGTCAATCGCCGATGTTGACCTCCATGGTTCAAACCGCCCCGACTTCATCCTCGTTATCACGACGTTGTTGTAATATTTTGACGTTATTTCCGTATTATTTGGACTTTATTCTCGTGTCGTTCTGACTTCGTTGCGGTTGTTAAACTTTGGTTGTTAGCCTCTCCGTCGTACTCTGCCGTATCTAACACAGCGTTCCTCCCTGCTTCGTATCAGTGAGGAGGAAGCAGCGGGGTTTCACGCTCCAAGCGGGGAAGTCTCCTCAAAAACAAGCCTTAAGGACACATGAATGTATTTAGTCGATGTTGTGATGTGAAATCAAACGACTGCTGCGATGCGACATAAGGAATGCCCAGAGCCAGACAACCAGGACCGGCCTTTGTTCTTCCCTCGTTGTCGCGCTGCATGCACGCTTGTTCCAGGCTTTGTCCCTCCAATCGCTTATGGAAATTGGCTCATTTTCTCCACACAATGATGAGTGAAAGGAGGCCGAGCGTTCCTCCAGGAGGAAGAGGAACGCAGTGGCTTCTGAGTGCATCGTCTCCCATCGCCCCGCTGCAGCGCTGCCAACAGGCGTGACTGCTGCCCTTTGTTTTGGCCCGGTAAACACTTTGAGATGAAACGTAGCCGGGCTGGGAATACCATTCATATTATGCCTGTACAGAAGAATCGATATGGGATGATGCCAAAGGAGCAGTCAGGTCCAGACAAAAGCCTGCTCACAATCCTGCAGGCGTTAGATATGCATGCTTTCCAGTTGCCCTGGTTAGGGGGGGGGGGGGGGGGGGGGCCGAAAAAAAAAAAAAAACGAGACCATTCTGGACTGAACTGGGTTGAAGGTTTCCCATTATGGCCCAACAATTCGGGGGGGAAAACGGACCCAAAATTTGTG
>CAEGAF010024028.1:0-19735 GCA_903067075.1 Micropoecilia bifurca
ATCTATCTATCTATCTATCTATCTATCTATCTATCTATCTATCTATCTATCTATCTATCTATCTATCTATCTGACTTCTTTGGGATAAGTCATTTTCTTTAATGGTTATAATCCACTAGCGATTTAGTTTCATTTTGTTTTTTATGGTTAATAGCCTAAAAAAATATTTTTCACCAGATTCTGAAAATAAACATATTGATAACAGAATGGCTATCAGAATGGTTAATCACAGTGCTATACCTAGTTAAAAATATACCAACTAAAATTACTATTTTCCAACACAGCTTTTTCAGTGTTTTACAGCGCTACAATGGACTGGCAATCAGTTCAAAGTTTACCCAACCCCATGACCCTTCAATGATCTACCCAACCCCATGACCCTGCAACGATAAGCAGGTACAGCCAATACATAGAAAATAGAAATAAAATTAAACTTGGAACATTTCTACACACTTTGTTAAACAGTTATATTTATTAAATAATTAATCTTTTGATGCAACTTGTATAACTAAAGGTTTCAGAGGAGAAATTTGTCCATATTTGTATTGTAGACAGCCTTTCTTAAAATCTTGAACAAACATGAATTAAGGAATTAAAATGTAAAAGTGAAATAGTTTTCAATCTTACCATCACATGAACAAAAGCCAATGATTAAAGCTGAAATTATTAACACACGTAAATAAAATGCCATTGTCCAAATATATTCCTCAAAGTATCAAAGACGAATATTGAATATCTTGAATCTTAAATCCTGGTGTTTCCAACATAAAATGTCCACATATCACAGGGCACTTTGCTCTTTGAAGTGACGGACTTCAGAAGACTAACTTGTAGTGACAGTGGTCCCACCCATAGTCCAGGTGTTATGCTGTGTCTGAGATATTAGTGCTGAGGAAAGAGCAATGAACATGTTATAAAAACGTCACAAGTTTATTGCATTCATTTTCCCATAATTCCCACTCATCCAGGGCTGGACTGGGATCAAAAAATGGCTTTAGCATTTTGACTATGGTGGCCGACTGTGATTATTAATACGTGAGAAAGTACACAACATACCAGATATTTGCACATTGTGTTGTTTCAAAAGCAAAAATGAAGAGCCACATAGGAGGAGAGAAAACATGTTTAAAGAACAATTTACCTTTTACTACTCAGATAGACACTCATCTTGGGAGAGATGGTCACTGTATCCCAATTTACATCTTGAAGTGAACGTGGATGTCAAAGAAGCTCTGCTAGAAATGTCTTTTCAGTGTTAATTCAAATACATAATTTTGCCCATAGTAGGACCATATGCATATGGATGTATGTGGCACTCATCAAAGACAATATTGCTGGCTGGTAGGTAGCCAGATCCCTGGCCCTTAGTGTTCAATCCTCATAAGATTATTTGGAAACAACAACTTTAAATGAATTTAAATAAATGCAGTTTGTGTACAAAACTGCAGTTTTATATTTATGCAAAAACAATGTTATTTTACAGGCCATGATTATTTTGGTGTAATTCTAGTGCATTTTTTCTAACTGCATGCTACCCCTGCATAAAGTCTCAAGTTAGTGCTGAGAAAAGAGCAATAAAATCTGAACCTGTCACAATTTTATTGCATTAATTTTACCATAATTTGGACTCATCCTGATTTAGAGATGGCTCACGAAGCTACCAGTTAAGGACAAACCATTTCTGTTAGCTCTTCTACACACGGTGGTTCTAGACTACAGATATATTGGCCCAGCTAGGGCTAGGACTGAGCCTTTGTCCTGAAGAAATATTTCTAAATTAATTATTTAGAATTAAATAATTCTAAATAAGCTGTAACTGAATGGTCCTGATAAATCCCAGAATGTCATTGACAAAGGGAGCAATCTTTTTTTTTCAAAAACGTACACAAACCAAAGGACTAAGGTCTACCTTGTTTTATTTGAGGCATTTTAATGTAAGGTTTCACAGCTATTGAACTCTGCAAAAGAAAATAACTTCCATTTACAAGTTACTGTTCAGGTCAAGCTAAAGTTGGTTTATTTTGGATAAGAGAAAAAAAATGTCTCTGGTATCTTAGTCGTGACAGTGAACACTGATGGTGTGTAACATCAGGTCAAGGATTGGCAACAAACAACCTTATAAAATCCTTTCTCCTCAGACTATAAATCCTTATCAACCAGTATATATCCTGTCAACTCCTCCCTCTGGATTGGTTCCAATTTTCCACTCGTTTCAAATGTTGAAGTAATCAGCAGCACATGTGTGTTACTTATTGCTAGGTGGAAATGTTTAATAAGCAATTAATGTAACTGCACAAATTTCAAGGAAAAGAAGTCATGGCTTCAAACACTTTGGTGGAATGGAAAAAATAATATTTCAAATCAACAGTGTTTTAGTTAGTAAAGCATCTTCACTTTTTTTGTTCTTGTTTAAGAGAGTAATGTTCATGTCCAAGACATATGACTGTGTGTGTCATCTCAAAATAGTGTTGGATTGAACATTAACACCAATTTATTACTTGGGTGATTGGAGATAAAACAAGATTTAACAACCAGTCTTTGTTGTTCATGTCCGTTAGCAGTTTGTTGGTCTTGCAAATGGTGGAATAGAGACTGGATGGAACATGAGAAATATTCTGTGGAAATGTGTGTTTTACACACATATCCTTTGAGGTCTGGAGAATATGAGCTGAATTTATGTGCCTCAAATACAAAGTGACAAATCACTGAGTGACATAAATCTTAATGTAATTGTTTACCTTCAGAGCACTTTTGTCTGGATTTATTCATATTCGTTCTCCTGATTAGTGCTGGACAATATGGCGGGAAAAACATATCACAATATAAGCATTTAATTATTCATTAGATCTTTGTTTTAGATATCTGAAATCCTGCCAAACTGTTTTATCCAGTTTTCACTCGATGCCATTACTTTTTATTTTACTTTTAAGCAGCTGAGACAGGGTGGCGAAAAGTGAACCTGCTGCTGTGACAGCAGTTACTGAACAAGTTGTTGCTAGGTAACCAAAGAGCAGTGAGTTAGTCGATGTTACCAACTTTTCTTATCTCGCTGAGAGGCTGAGTGGCTAAAGCCTTTCCTCTGTCTACATCCCCCAGAATGTTGTGTGGTTCTGGTTCAGAGTTCAGTTAATATTATATACTGAATATTGTGTCACACATATTATCTATTGATATTGGTCTACCATGATATTGACCCTTTGCAACTACATCACTTAATCATTCGAGGCGCCATGACGGATGTTGGAAGTGAGGGACGGGAGTATTGAACAGAGCAACTGAAATTATTTTCCAAAGTTGTTTCTGCCAGTTTATTCATGTCTTCTACTTGTTCCAGTCAAGATAATTTGTCTGTGAACGTAACGCACCTGGTTGGGGCTCAGACGGCGGTAGATGGCTTAGAAACCGAGCCAAGCCTCCTCCCTCCTGACGTGTTGATCACATTACCTACTTTGGCTGAATTCCCACCACATGATTTATATAACTATCATAAAAAGTGTTTCCCTTTACACCGAAGCACCCTTAAATTTTTTTTAAAAGATGAGATGTTAACAAGGTTTAACATCTTCAAACATGCTAGGCTACATGAAGTACGGCATTGTCTCCGTGGTTACTAATGGTTAACTGCCTACTTTCTCCCATAAGAAGATATATTTCTAATCATATATACTTGTAAAATATATGGACATTTATCTTCATACCTTGTCAAAAGCGTTCGCTGCAAATTCGAACATAACAAGTTTGGTTTGAATCCTGTCTGTTTGCGCAGCCGGCCGCGCAGCACCTATAACCATTTTTAAAGTGAACTGAAAACAAGCGATATTAGGCTACAGGCGTCTGTGACTAGTTTTAAAGAAACTCATTGCTTGTTTCGACGTCCGTCATGGCGGAGTTCTGGAGAGCGTGACGGCACGTGCTAAGGGTCAATACTCAAGTTAAAGACTTTTAAGTTCTCTTAGAATTCTACCATGTGGTTCCATCAATCAAAAATTATGAGGTGACCTTTACCTTTGAGGAGGTGGGGAATGTTTATGAATATGAATATATTTTCTCTCGTCACGCTGGTGGACATGTGGTTCTTGCTGGTGAAGCTGGTCAATCTGATCTGCTGTGATTCCTTAATGAAGGACAGCATCGGCTGAGATAATTCTGCCATCAACTAAATGTTCTTCTCCTGATATTAAACCTTTTATGTTCATGAAAATAAAAAATACTCCTACATCAGCTTATCTGTTTCTTCTTGTGCATTGTGCTGTTTTCTCAAGCTTCCAGTTGGCCTTGGCAGATGGCTGATTGTACTGAGCCACAGAGCCAGGTCCTGGTTCCTGCTAAAGGGGAGATTTTCCTCTCCACTGTCACTACATGCATGTTCAGTATTCATGGCTTGCTGAAAAGTCAGTGACTCAACACAAGTAATTGTCTCCATGTTCTCATCCAGGAGGAGTGAACGCTGCAAGTCTATGACTGACTGGATTCAATCTGCTGGATTTTGTAAGATTTAAACATTTTAATCTACCGGCACTTTAAATTAATTGAGCTTACTGTACTGCTTCAGCTTTAATTGCATGTTAGCTATGAACACACATGTTCACTGTGATATTTTATTGCTGACTGAAGTAAACCTAGGAATTTGAAAAAAGTAAACTTGGTGTAATTCTTCTGAGATTCAGCAAACACTCCTGTTTGATCATTCTAACTTTCCTGAAAGAGGAAGTTTCAACTGAACATTTTAGTTTAGTAGTGTATTTAAATAATCAACTATTTGTATATTGGGAGCATTAAATGTGTGTGATCAAGAAACCCCTTGTACAAGTGAATGGATGTGTTTGCTATAGAGAAGATATAAAGAAATACTTGTGGTCCTTGAATGCATTTTGTGTTCACGATGGTTTTCATTGTGCAGCGTTAGGAGTTTGGATTTAATTCAAGATGAACAGAACTCTGAACATTGTGATGTGATAAAAACATGAATAGGTGTCAGTAGTAAAGTTACATAATGCAGCCATTCCACTACAATTAAAAAAAAGATCAACTCTGACTAGCCTTTTATTGTGGTTGTCGACGCAGCTTGTCACGAAAATTATGACAATGTTATGTGACGTTTAAGTTCATCAAATGTTTTAAACTTTTAATAGCATGTCTTCATCATGAACAGGAAGGGTATGCAGGTCAAATCAGCATAACCTCTGCCTAACAGAACACATTTCACAAAAGTCAATCCACTGCTGACCAGTTTAGGAATAGTAGAAAAGTCAGAGACTCGAATCCAACATCTGGGTTTTCTTAAAAAAAGTTTAGTTTTTTTTCTTTTTACCAACTGTTGATTTTGAATATAATCCTGTCTGAATTAAATCAACAACATACTTCTGTAAATTATTTGCATATGAATAACTAGAATATAATTACAATTTATTCAAAATGTATGTAAAATACAAAAGCAGTGATACTGTGATAATGTAGAATGGTGATGACTGAGTTGCTATGGCGACAATGAAATAAGATATACAATAACCAGTTTGACAAAGATTTCTTTAAACCAAAAACGGTAAACGCAAAAAAAGCCAAACTTCTCTTTGCATCAGTATTTAATGTGACATTAAATAAAAGAAACATCGTTAATTTTCTACCCACTTAATCTTTGAGGGTCGCACATGTGAAAGGACTAAAACAGTTTACAATGTTTTATTCAGAAACTCTCTTTTCGCATCAACAAGCTCAGTGGAATCAGGAAAGGATTAAGAGGTGGGAGGAAGTCGGACATGTCTGCGTCCTCAGTCTGGCCTGAGGAGGCGGCTCCTCTGCCGGCAGCGCCAGCAGTTTCTGCCTCCTGGCTGCATCTCTGGCTGGGATCTCCAGCTGGAGCTGGATCCCCCTCAACGCGGCGCGCAGCCCTCAGCTTTGACATCAGCTGCTTTGCAGGCATGGAGGAGTCAGGAGCAGAGAGACTCTGATGCATCTAAAACAAGGTCAGGAGGCAGAAGGTTCTCAGGTTAAAGGAAACCAAGAAAAAATGACGCAAAAATGACACATGGCTAAAATTTTGGTGGAATGACCGAAAAGCCCAGAAGTCCCTAAAGTAAGTTGAAACCGTTCAAAGTAATAATAGATTGAAATATTGTGAAAGTTAACCAATGAAAATCAGTTCACCGTCCTCACACTGTCCTCAGGGTTCACACTTTAATTAGCATTACAGCTGTTTGCCAGCTTGCACTCAGGTCCGTCTGCCTAGTTAAAGGGTGACCAGTCACTGTGCTGTGTGGTGACATGGTGTGTATCACACTGAACATGAACCACAGGAAGAGAAGGAGAAAGTTGACCTAAGAGAGACAATGATAGTCCAGCATGTCAGAGGTAAAGACTAGAGGAGCATCTTCAAGCAGCTTGATGTCCCTGTGATTACAGATGCATGTATTATTTCATAGGTTTAAGGTCCACAGCACTGTAGCCACCTTGCGTTGCCGTGGTCGCAGACTGAAGAGAAGAAACAGTAAACAAAGCTAGAACAAACTCCAAGAATATTAAAGATAAATTCCAAGGTCAAGGTACATCAGTGTTAGGTCAACCATCCATCACTGTGAACTTCAAGGAGGAAACATGTTCTATGGTTGAACTCTGAACATAATCCCAAAAGGTAAATTTGGTGCAAAAACAACACTGATCATCACCAAAGGATCACCATAGCTACGGTGAAGCCTGGTGGCGGCAGCATCAAGCTTTGGGGCTGTTTTTCTTCAGGTGGAACTCAAGTCTTGGGGTGGAAGGAGTTCTGAACAGATCCAAATATCAGTTGGTGTTGGAACAAAATCGTCGGCCTCCCATTAGAAAGATGAAGAAAAACTTCATCTTTCAGCACGACAGCAACCCAAAGTACAAATCTAAATCAACAAAAGAACGACTTCACTGGAATAAGTGAGGCTTTGGACCGGAGTCTGAGGAGGATCTTGCAATCTGTCAGATTTAGAGTGATGTAATAAAAGCTAACGGTGCTGCAACAACGTATTAGTTTAAGGGTGTGCATATTTATGCAACCAGATTATTTTAAGTTTTTTATTTTAGATTTTTCCCCTTTAAAGTTTTTTGGCTGTTTTTCAATTGAATTGCACAGTGGAAAAAGTTGTGAAATTATTCATCCTGCTGTCATTTATTTTTGCATCTTGAAAAGCTGGTGTCTGAGCAGGTGTGTGTAGATTTCTCATATCTACTGTGTGAACAGCAGTGGAATCCCACACAGCAAAGCCTCCAAAACCACAGGTTGAAGGTTGAAAAGCTTTCCTAAAACAGCAGAATCTACCTGGATCAGATGTTTCTGCAGGTTTTTGCAGTCCAGATAATGAAGCTCTTCTGGAAGAGACATCAGCAGGTCCAGGACTATCGCACTTTCTGGACAGCAGAAGACAAAAAGAAGAAAAGACTGATTTGATTACTGGGGTTATTAGGATTATGGTATCATTTTGAACAGTAAACTCTCTTTTGATAGAATGTTACAGTGACATATTTTCTCCTGACAATTTTTTCCAGGGTTGTTTTTCATGTTTTATCTACTATGTGTGTGTGTGTGTGTGTGTGTGTGTGTGTGTGTGTGTGTGTGTGTGTGTGTGTGTGTGTGTGTGTGTGTGTGGTGGGTAGAGGTAGGACGGGATGATGTAATCTGCTATCCCACCTGCTCTTCAAATAATCAAAAGTTAAGCGCACTTAACTGGGGGGAATTAATAAAGATTTTTTAATTGAACTTCAACGTTTATTTGCCTAAAGATTTCATTACATGTGAATGTCCAAGGTAAGAACGTATATATGTAGAGCTTGATCCTTGTATGACAATATTAGTAATTGCACTACTAAATATAAAGCGGTACACTGCTTAATACACAATAGGAGCATAATATGAAACCATTATGAGGCCTGACAGGAAACAAAATGTTGCCATGGAGATCCGTGATCCAGAGTGACGCTCTGGTACCTGAGGGAAGGCCTGAGATTCTGGGGCAGATAAAATAAGTTTTATGGCGACAGCATCACAGTTCATTGTCAAGTGTACAAAAAGTGAACCTTGTGAAGACGACTGACCTGCTGATAAACCTCATGTAAACCGACATGAGGCATATGGAGGATTAACTGATTACCATATAATGAAGCCTGCGGTTTAGATTACATTCATGCAGATACTTTAAACCCGATTACTCTTTTTAGTGCTTTGTTTTGATTCATAACATTCTTCTCCAGGCAATGTTTTATATTTTGCTTATCCTGGTCGCTAAGAACAACACTGGAAAAAACTGCAGCCTGGATAACTGTAGGCTGATTGCACCAGCCATTATCTTATCATAGTTTATAGAGTTCATATATCACTTCCCGAAATAATCAGTTTAGATTTAAACCCACGTAAGGCACTGACGTGTGTATCAAGCCCTTCTAACTTATATATATATATATATATATATATATATATAAAATGAGCCCGTAGCAAACGCTGCATGAAAGTTGAAAGACTAAAACAATGTAACGTATGCAGATGCTGGTGCTGATCTACAGCTGCTCCTTTAAAATATGTACTGAATATGGTGTGCAATATGATATTAAGCTTATTAGTATAGGTGGCATTTTGAGGAGAAATTGGCTAAATTTTCCTGTTTAAACTGTATAACAATTTTCTTGAGGTTTATAAAAAGGAGAAATACCTTCATCCTTTAATTACTGATCAAATGAATGATGATGATGATATACTTAATTAAAAAGGAGCTGCTCTTTAAACTGCCATCTGTGGTTTTAATAAAGGCTGCAGCATCTCACCAGCCTTTGACTATGCCATTCCAAAAGTTTCCCTTTTTACCCAGGAAAACATGCAGGATATTTGATGATGTCAGTAAAGGAGGCGGTCCTGACAGGGATCTTGCCATCAGATCACATTTAGTGAATAATTACTTGTGATATAACCAGAGCTGCATTGACTGCAGTTTTCTGGTCGATCACTGATCTTTCAAAAAGCCTGATCTGCCGATTCAGTCTGGTCAATAATGATTTTTTAAAAATAACTAATCCTGTCAGCCGTTATAAATTCAAAATACATCTACAATGTAACAATATTGTTTTATTGAAAACCTTAACTGCACATGAGGTAGTGTTCTGAAAAATACATTTTCTGGCGTCTTTTTAACCGATGCACTTCTTGGTGGAATTTCAGCCCCCAGTGTCTCCCATCTCATTTTATGAGCATGTCTTACAGCTTTGGGCCTCAAATTCAGGTCAATTCTCAGAAGAGGTGATTGAAATAAAAATGCCTTAAAATAAGTTCTGTCATTTAGAATTTCCTTGTAAGAAAAAAAAAAGACTTTAGTTTAAAACACACGGTTAGAGCAGGTCTAACCGTGAGAAAACCCTGAGAAATTATTAAAAACTGCCCTGGGTTCAAAACAAACAGAGTCCAAAGTCTATCCAGCTATGGAAAAACATTTTCTACATTTTTATTTCAACAACATAGTGTTATTAGAAATTGTGCTCCTGGCTGTTATCCACTGGCTTTTCAGAAAAAAAGCCACTTGACTCAGTTTCATTAACCAACAAATGGCACCAAATAAGCTTAGAAGGGCAGAAAGGGTGGCAGTGAAATAATTCACCAACACTAACTGCTGTCTATGCAGTTCTGGTCCATATGCATTATGTACAGAGACATCGTGTTGATACATTACACACATAACATTGTTCAACCTCATTTTACAGGCAGACACATTTCAATGACTTTGTTTCTCATATTTATTTGAATCAGTGGATGATGCCATGTTTGCTTTATGTTAAGCCTAGTTTTAAATTTATTTATATTTACTGATCCTAAACATATAAGGGATAAAAAAGCTCTAACAGAACATTTGTTAAGGGGTAAATAACCTTTCAAACTGTTCAACCTCTGGTGTTTTCAATATTTCTAATTTTTTATAAATCTTCCTGTATTAATCTCATTAATATGGTCTACATATACAGATACATTTGGTCAATTATCTCATTACATCCCAATTAGAGGTTTAATACCACATCAATCCACATGGATATTAAATGATTAATGATCCGGTTACATTGAGCCAAAATAAAAATACTGTTTCACACTCATCCTTAATATGATGCAGAATGACTGAACTTTGAAGAACAGACTAAGTGGTATCTTTGATGAAGTTCTTTTTGACCGTTTTAGTTGAGAAAAAAAAAGGATGAAAGTTTAAATTCTGCTTCAAAATGCATAGAAATATGGACTTAAACTGGACTTTTTATGCTAATGTATTAAATCTCAGTGACTGTTTCTTAATGACTGAAAGGTCATTGAGAAATGAGAGACTGGGTTAACAGGTGGGTTTTAAATAAAAATTTTAAAAAATTTAAAAACTGGGTTTTTTATTGTTTTTATTTTTATCCTTTAACAAAAATGCTGTTTTTAAATGTTAAAGCCTGATGCCCTGTAATAACCTACAAATAAAATGTTCATGTCATATTTGGGTTGTTTTTTGTAAGTCAATATTAACGGAAATGATTGTATTAGATGGACATATGATGTCACGTTGTATTGACTGCAGACTTATGAATACAAATCGTATCAAAAACCTGTGTTGTTTACCAAACAAACTCGGAAAATATCAAACTGTGATAAAGCAGCTGATTTATACTCCTAATCAGCACAACCATTTTAGAATTTGAGTGAAGTTAGTCAATTTTTCATTAGCTTAAAATAGCTCAGCCACGAACATGTAGGTCACCAGTTTTGTACTATAAAAAACAACACAGAATATTAAACAGAACTTTTCATTTTCTCTTAGTTTTTCCTGAATGTGTGTACTTGGATAAATATTTCAAAAGCTAACTAAATGTGGCAGCTAGTACAAACTAATTAAACCTAGATGTTTGTCAGAGTATTGCAATATTAATATCACTGATGTTTTCAGAGCAACACAAAGTTTCCCCTTCATTAAATGGTGTAAAGAGAACTTTAGCATAAGCTAAAGGTGCATCACTGACTCACCCATGGGCGTTAGATTATAATCCTCACTGGGGTTTTGGACAACAGTCAGGAACTTGTAGATCTTTTCAAAGTCCACAGCAAAGTTCACTCCAACTGTCTCTGGGCCGCCGACCGCCGCATGTTGACTTGACTGCCCAGACGTAGCAGGCAGCTCAGCGGCTGTGTTGGAGAGTGGGAGTGTGGAGTGGGGAGAGGAAAAACTGGAGACGGGCAAACACAACACAACAGCAGACTGAGCCGCTGCTGAGACAGAGGAGAAGCCAGAGGCAGACGGAGTGAGAGGCTTTAGAGAACGAGGGGATACGAATGCAGGAAGCGTTTCTGAGAGCAGCGGGACGGATGGAGTTGGACATCCGGTTAGCAAAATGGAGCCAGCAGCAGTGGAAGGAACTGCTGGCTGTTTCTGACGTGGGAGGATCCTCCTGGTTGGAGTTCGAACAGCCTGAGATGGTGCTGGGAGTCTCCTGCTTCCTGACCCGGCTGGAGCTGTAGTGATTAGCATCACAGCAGAAGGCTGTTCACCTGGGCCAAGGATGAAAGAGACGGAGAGAGACAGAGAGAGAGAGGCAGAGAGCGAGAGAGACTTCTTATTCTAAGCTAAAACTTTTTTTTAAAACTGCAAAAAGTACATATTTCAAACTTTATTTAGGATGAACAAGGATCTGAACCAACTCAAATTAGACAGTGAAGGCAGAAAATATTAACAGCTCTTGACTTTTTCCACACTATGTTCCGGCCTTATTCCAAAGTGTATTGAAATATATTTTCCTCAAAATTCCACACACCAATAGCTCATTATGAAAATGTGGCATTTTTGTGTGTTTTTTTACATTTATTAAAACATTTAAAATAAAAATTGCATTTTTATGTGTGTATTTTTATGTGTGTATTCACAGTATTTGCTTAAAGACTAGGAGAAAGATGGGAGACCACAGCTGGGTCCTAACTTTACAATCAATTCATTTTATTGTTTATGTGTGGTTGCTGGGGTGACAGTCGGTGGGTTTTGTTTCATTTGATGGCACACAGTGGATTCTCTGTTCAGCTTGTTCAGACTGATTACCAGTTAAACCGAATGAAAATAATTTCTTGGTAAGTCTTACCAAGTATCTTTGGTCTAGTTTTGAGTGCAAATATCTTAGTACACTTGAAATAAGACAAAACTATTTTTAGCAAGGTGTAGGAGCTGGTTTTAAGTAAATGATTCCTCAATATTGATGAAAAAGTTCTTGTTCTGTTGGAGGACTATTAAGTAATAAAACATTTTACCATGTTATAAGTTAATTTATCTGCCAATAGAACTAGAACTTTTTCCATCAATATTAAGGAATTATTTACTTAAAACAAGCTTCTATATCTTGTTGAAACTATTTTTAAGTTGTAATAAGAGATTTGCACTAGAAACTAGACCAGGAGTGGACCATCCTGATCCTGGAGGTCTGGTGTCCTGCAACTCTTAGACGTCACTCTGGTCTAACACACTTGAATCCAGTAGCTGATCCACCTCCTCAGTGCAGTCAGGTTCTCCAGAGTCCAGCTGATGACCTCATTATTTGACTCAGAGGTGTTGAAGTTGAGACACATCTAAATGTTGCAGCAGTCCGACCCTCCAGGCCTGGAGCTGCCCACCCCTGAACTAGACCAAAGACACTTGGTAAGTTTGTGTTTTTGCAGTAAATGCAATTTAATATTTTGTTATCAAAAAAATCTAGCGCCACCTCTGATGCAGTCACTTGTTTGTTGCATATTTTTATTAGTCATTTTATGGAAATCAGTTTACCCTCTGACCAGAAGTTATTTTCTTTTTCAAAAAAAAAAAAGAAAAAAAGGAAAGTTAAAACATTTTGTTAATTATGATACATTTGCAAAAACAGGAAAGGCTCAAATATCTAAGGGGGTGAATATTTTTTATAGGCATTGTAGCTCTGCTAGTAATAAAATTGTTCCACATAAAACCAAAGCAAGTTAACAGCAGTACAGCTGCATTAGCTGCCTTTTAACCCACAGAACACAGAAAGTGAAGCTTGGAAAACTGCTTTCTAGTCGCACAAATCTCACTATTGGATAAACTTTACTAGTAATAAAACTTTATCAGTACTTTTTTTTATTTTCAGCATTTGACCCTCTGGCAGGCAGCAGTGGTCAATTCAAGGTCTTCTCCTGGAATAGCTTAGGCTTTATTGTTCATACAGTCATGATGTTCAGACCCAGAGTGTCAAACATTAAAAGCATAAAAATGGATTTTAACAGGTTTCATGACATCAGAACACAATCAAAATGTTTTTGACATCAAGAAAACATTTTTTATTGTTCTGTGATGTTACAGTGGCTAATAAAAATAAAAAGTAAAATCATTCTTTGAACTCCACATCTTTTTTATGATGAAACTTTAACATGTTTGTTAAATATGGTCGATTCAGCAGTGAAATAAAAAAATAACAAACCTCCTGTCAACTTTTAAGACGTGGTGTGACGACGCTGCAGATCTTTTACTGGTCTGTTGTGGAGAGTGAATGAATGAATCCACTTACCTACACAAGCCACTGGTCTACAAACAGCAGTGGGTCTGGGGTCCCGCTTGGGGTCACAGTTCCTCAGAGTGCAGGGTTCTGTCGATGACACAACCAGCATCTGAAGGTAAAGGAAAAGAAAGGATGGTGGGATGTTTACTGGTTTAGTTTTGTGAGGTTTTCTTTAAATCAGACATCAAAACAGTTTATTTTTTTCCATAACAGGACAGTGAAGCTAGTGCATAAACTTTACCTTAAATTTAGCAAATAGAGTAGATGATGCTGCTGTAGATGCTACGTTACGTTAGATGTGTTCCTTCTTTAACTTCCACTGTCAGTGAGAATATTTTGAACGTAGGGAGACCTACTTCGTCAAAGACGTTGCTGTTCGTTTTCCTATAGCAGCCAAACTATTCCCACAGTGGACATTATTCTTTTAGATGAGGTAAAAAGTTTCCTTCAGCCATCATGCAACCTGCATGGCAGCTACACGGGGTGTTTGGGTGGTGGGTCCTGACACTGTAGCTACACACAGCCGGTGTGTAGCTACAGATGTATTTACATTGACGAGAAAAAAGATGCTTATGCTGCAAGAACGATACGATGGGAAGCTTTAGTGGTTTTGAAATCATGACTCTTTCAAATCACGGTTTACCTCCTCATGCCTGTGAGGCCTGATACCCGAACCTCAGCGAAGGCAGCTGCAGCATCACGAGTCTGTCCACGCTTATAAACCATAAGGTAGCATAGTCTCCCAGTGTCCGCCTGATCGTAGAAATATGTTGGGTCTGATAAAGATAACGTACTGCGAACGGGACAGAACTTTAACAACTTTGCTTATATTAAAGCCCTTTGAGCATTAGATCCATTAGGACCAGGATCAAACATGGTGAAATCTGCCGCACACGTCTTGTGTATTTTTCAGGTGAATGCCGAGTCGTAAGCCCTTTGGTTCTTTTAGTCTATGGTGATATGACCTCAAGGAGCACAAGTCACTTATATTTTGGTTGACCTATCACTTGATTGCTCTTGTTCTAGCATACCTGGCAGAAAGCAGCAGATATGACTTTCTCAAGGGATCCAGCAAGAGTGAAGGCCATGTGTGTCCACTCTTCAATGGGCTTGCTGAACTGCTTCTCCTCCCAGTTCTTGATACTCAGCTGGAACCGTGCAGATGATATGGTCTTGTTTTTCAGAGAGTCCACCATAGCACTGATCTGCGACGCAGGACAACACACATCACAGGATTAGTTTTTGTGCCAACATTTCACACTCATTTTATTACTCAGTAGAGTAATCAGATGCATTATAATGGTCTATGAAAGACACAGGACTAGAACTTGTGACTGAGGCCTCTGAATGTGGGTGTCACTGCACCACCAATATTTGATTCCCCCCCCCCTCCCTCCCCCCATCAACTGGTAGAAATTTAGACACATGGGTCCACAAACAACAGCCGACTGGTTTGGCTCTGTTCACACTGGTGTTAGTGCTGGAATATATGGAGGACAGGGTAGTCAGGGGGCGTACTGGGGGTCACTCTTATTGACCGGGGTGCTGGGTTCTGACGTGTTGCCAGGTCCAGCCTCCAGGGGGAAGAGGTCAGAGGGCCAAGTCTTTAAAAGTCATTTCAAACATCACTAATATGAAAATAAACATCCCAAATTCTTAACATCAGTATAACAAAAAAATACAGTCAATACTAACCAAATCATATTCACTTGTTGTATGTTCAGCTTCTAGTATTTTAAAGAGAAGCTCTGTTTATTTTATAGGTGAGTGGAACAGAAACACAAACTGTCCAAACTCAAAGGAAAAAAATATTCTAGTACTGCCACCTAGTGGTATGTTTGAAGGAATATCTAGTATGTTTCCATGAAGGTTTGATGCATTCAGATGGCTTTAGTTGTCCAGACATATCTGACCAACAGGCGATCTACTATAAACTCCCAGGTTTTATAATTTGTGAAAATCATGAAAGTAATTTTTTTCTGTCAATTTTGAACAAAACTACCATCATTAAACTCTTCATAGAGCCAGATTACTCTAAATATTTACTCTAAATAAGAATAGTTTCAGTAGATTTGACTCAAAGTATCTTTTAATCAAATCTCTAAGTGTGATGTAGTGTAACACATTCCGCTCTACTATTGTTCTGCATAATATTCTACTATTGTTTTTAGGATTAAATTGAGGCAGACATCTGTTGCCAGCCCTGACTTTAAATACTGACCACCGACATTTAATTGAATAGCCAATAAAATCCATGAAGACCTTTAGATCTTTTTCTATACCATGCAAACACAAAGCTTCTTGCACCAGTGTTTCTCAAAGCTTTTCAGGCTTCACCCATGTAGCAAACACTCACAGGCCATCTAACTTGAAATCGCCCCACAATAAAGACAACATCTTAATATATACAACCTGAAATGAAAATGTTAGTGTCTTAACCAACTTATTGTCATGAACAATTACCCTGAGAGCATTTTGAGTCATTTACATAATTCAGTGTGGATTATAAGATTTCTAATAATGTCAATCAAATGGAAATATTATTAATGCACAAGTGTTATGTGCATTAATAACATTCAGGTCTTTTAGTAATTAAGAAGTACAATTAACCTGATTTGCTTTGGCAGAAAAAAAAATCTTCTGCACCATTACATATGATTAAGTCCTTGGCACTCAAAATAAATCAGTTTTCAAAATAACTAGTTTAACCACAGTTAATACATGATGCATCAAGGGATTAATGACTTTTCCCCCAAAGGGCCTCGTGGTTTGAGTAACTTTTTTTTCCACCAATGAGTTAAATTTATCATTTAAAAACCTCTTTCTGTATTTACTCAGGTCATCTTTACCCAACATTAAATTTTAGGATCTTCTGAAACATAAGTGAGACAAAGAAAAAGAAAAACATCTTTTATAACTGTATTAACCTCCGTCTCAGGCGCTACGGGTCGTTGCTGAACACACAACAGCTGAACTATCAAAAAGCTGAATGTTTCTGGAAGGTTCTGTTGGACTCGCCTCGGTGTTACCTCTGAAATGGACCGAGTAGGAATGTCTTTCTTCAGGACAGTATAGTCGAGCTCCTGCAGGCCTCCGGTGGTTTGACTCTGAGCCTTCAGGGCTTTCAGCAGCTTCTTCAGCTCAGACCGACCCCACTTACACTCTGTCTTCCTGCGGGACTTCGGCGTCTCTGTCCGAAGGCTCAACTCTCGTTTAACTCGGTTCCGAGGTGGAGGCTTCATCCTCACAGGTCCGTCGTTGTTGTTACTAGTCAACTTCTTCTTATTCTTCTTCTTCTTCTGTAGTTTTTGCTGCTTCTTGTGGTATTTATTGACGACTGACAAGACACGTAATAGTGCATTACCGCCACCAACTGGTAAGGAGTGGCTCAGGATTATCTGATACAAATAATACAAAACTAAATTAATTCATTCGTTCATTAATTAAATGCTTCCAAATAACCAATTTCCTGTTTTATTTTTCCCCCATTTTAAAGAGTGTGCAGATCAACCCAGTGTGTCCAAATCTAAGCCTTGACATTGTTATATCTTCTCTCCTTCTTCCTTTAAATCTGTTTGAATTATTTGTCTTCTTTCATCCTCGTTCTGATGACTGTGACATAACATGCTGCCTGATTATCATCTCCATAGCACTCAAACTTTTGATTGTAGTGTTTTCCTAAAATGAAGAGTGTGTCCAAATCTTGGACATGATTGTCTCTTCTCTTTGAACTTCTTAATTCTCAAGTCTTTCCTTTGGATTTTTATAAAACCACATCCTTCCTTTCTTCCATTGTTTTTAACCCGTTTTTCCTTGGTTTCAATTTTAATCAAATTTTTATGCTTTATAAGAACTTTAAAAAAAAAACACTTATCTAGGTCCAGTTCCAGGTTATCATGTTTCTTTAGTCGAAGTCCTTCATTAGTGTCAGTACTATTTCCCGTTCTCCTGTTCATGCTTGATGTCAGCATAAATGTTTATGGAAATATAGTTAGATAATATATTGGATATAGTTTATACATTGTCTCTGTTTTGATGTTGAAGGTTCTATATGTGGGGCATGTTTTCGTGTTGGATTGGAGCATAAAAACATAAGATATCCTGTTATTCATTACCCGCCATTGAGTGTGAGGAATTGTCAGGGATTTGCCAGCAGGGGTCAGTATTGCTCCGTAAATGACGGAGTCACGGCTGCAGGGATAAGCGCCCCGGGAAACGCTGTTGTCAGGTCAGATTAAGCGACTGTAACCCAACACTGAGATGTTTTAGCCTAGTTCCTAGTTAAGACATAAATTTATCATCTTTCTCTCTTCATATGACATCAGATTTCTCACCTTTTCTCATAACATGTTCATTCAGACCTGACAGTGTGAGAACAGACGTTCATCCTGTTTTCACCTCTTGACCTCAGATGTCCATGCTAATTTCCCCTCCGTCTCATGTTTTTTTTGTAGTTTTTCTCACCATAATCACAAATGTTTATTCTAATTTGACTTATGCCTCGTTTCCACTGGGTGGTGTGGCACAGCTCGGTGCTATACGCTATATTATGGTCCAGCATATAGAGGAGAGTGTTTTCTTTCAAACAGTGAATGTTACCGTATGTTACTGGTGCAATGACAAACTTGAACTTCACTCCAAACATACAGTACCATTATTATATAGTACTGTATGATGATAAACATAGGCTTTATCATATCCAGAGGGTCGCTTCACACCACATTCAGTCATTTACACATTCTCACACACACACACACACACACACACACACTCATATGTTGATGGTAGCAAGCTACTGGCAGTAGCCAGGTGGCTGCCATGCACCAGCACCACCACTTTTGATTCACCCTTGTTGGTCATTCTGGTTTCATTATTTGTCATTTCTTATTTTTGTTAAATTTAGCCTGTTTGTGGTTCCCAATAATTTCACCCCCTTGTGTTTATAGTTATGTTCATTTTTTATTTTCATTGCAGGTCTAGTCACTCTTCAGAGTCAGTTATTTTCTGTTCCAGGTTATCGTGTTTCTTTAGTCGAAGTCATTCATTAGTGTGCCAGTATTGTTTCCTGCTCTGCTGTGCCACTTTCTCTCTCTCTCCCCAGCCTGACTCCTGCTCTTTTGTCACACTCACAACTCCCCAGCATTTAAGCTCCTCCATCTCACCCATACCTTGCTGGATCCTCATGTCTGCTCACGTCAGTCTCTTGTGACTTCCTTATATTTTCCTCATGTCTCCTGGTTGAATGTTCCTTTGCATTTATTTATTTGTTGTTAGCCTGGTTCGTGTCTTTTTGTAAGTGTTCAGCATTTTTTCAACTTTTTTTCTCATTAAATCATTAAGTCAGCTGCTGCCTCCTCCTCTCTGCATTTGGGTCCAACACACCACCAACATCACGGCAACTTAACTGTTTTTGCAAATATTCTCATCAGTCTTATTACTATTTCTTGTCAAATTTGGACTTTAAAGTGAGCTGGTCATCATCCCATTTCTCAGCATTTTTGCTTTTTTCTCTTTGTTGTGGTTGAACTGGATTCCACTGCTCAGAATACAAATCCTCTCTGAGGTTTTATGATCGCTTTAGATTTCTCTCTCTTAAGTTCCATTGTTAAATATTCTTGTTTGTAATCTGCTTCTTCTTTATTTGATTAGTCGCTCTGTTGCCATTGTTTGCTGGATTTAAAAACATTGTAAACCTTGAAAGCCTTTAGGCCTGACCGCCTGCATGGCTGTTGGTCTCTGCCTCGTTTTGATTTGGACTGGTCCATCCCGCCCCTCCCCCACTGACTGCTGTTGATGGGCGACGTCCCAACCAGCTGTACAAATAGTAAAGGTGCTGCGTATTTTTGGCAGCTTTCAGCTTATACAAAAATGAACTTTTTTGTTTTAACAATTGTCATCTGCCGATTAACACTGATGCTTTAGGAACATGTCATTAATAATCCTAGTGAAGAGGTTCAGCTCTTTTTATGTTGAGTCTCCCTCATGAGGCGAAGCTCAAACCAGTTCACAGAATGGAAAGGTGGCCACATAAACACAAGCAAAGGTGTGTGATCAGTAGGACCACCATCGATGTTGGAACACCTTTAAGCATTTACTGACTTACATACTAAAAGCAGCTCCATTTAATAGAGTAGAATGATTGTGTGTGTGTGTGTGTGTGTGTGTGTGTGTGTGTGTGTGTGTGTGTGTGTGTGTGTGTGTGTGTGTGTGTGTGTGT
>CAEGAF010024034.1:0-14969 GCA_903067075.1 Micropoecilia bifurca
AATGTTAAGGATAAAATGTTATGCAGCGACGGATAGTCATGGTGAGGACTGGGGGGCGTGAATAGTTTTCTTCTTGCTAGGGGGGCGTAACAGAAAATAATTGAGAAGCACTGGTTAGGGTAAGGTTAAAGATTTGGTTAGGGGTTAGGAGTAGGAGTATGTAGGAGGGGAGGGAGAAAAAAGGGGAAGTGGGGGAGGAGAAGAGTCCTGGGGGAGAGAGGGAAGGCAGAAATAGAATGGTGAAGAAAATGTTGGAGCAAACTTTTAGGGAGGGAGGGAGGGGAGAATGAGGAGTGAGAGGGGTTGGGACATCGAGGGAGGGGGTGTGGAGTGGGGGGAGGAGTATAGGAATGGTAGAGGAGGAATGTAGTTTTTCAATTGATTCTAGTGGGTTGGGTAAGTTTTTTTTGGATCTGAAAAGGAATTAAGTATAATAAAACTTAAATTAGAAATCTCCTTTAAGTAAAAGATTTAATGGTTTGGGTTTTATCTATTAAGTTTTATTTCCCTTAATTTTTAAATTTGGAAGTAGTTAAGTTTTCTAATTTATCTTCCTGGAGCAGGGTTTTTCTTTTTCCATTTTGAAGGTTGGTTTTTCTTCCACTAAATTTTTCTGTATGTTTAAAAGGTTTTTAAAGTTTGAGATCTGTGTATTTTTTTTACTGGAGGGGGTTTCTGTTCCTATAGCTGGTTTTATTTTCCAAAAATTTGTTATGTTTTTGGAGTAATAGCTTTGTTTTTTTTTATCATTTGTTTTCCAGACTTTATTTGGACTTTTGAGTTAAAAGTTTTCCTATATTGGTTTTTGTTTGTTTAAAAAAGTTTATTTTCTAAATTTTTTGTTTAGGATTGTTTAAAACAGTGGTTTTCTTGTTAATTTGTGAGTGTTGTGCAAGTGGGGCTCTAGGTCCCCTTGAGCTGAATTACCTGTTCCCCATTCCTTTTTGTGTGTTGTGTGTGTGTGTGTGTATATGTTTTGTATTAATTTTAGAAAATAAACTTAAATAGAAACCAAAGGTTAAGTTATAAGGTTTTGAAACTTTTTTCTGTTCTATTGCGGCGGGTTTGTGGATTGGATTAAAAATTGTTTCAAATTGGGGAATAAGATTATTTGTGTTTTTTAATAAGGTTTTGTTTCTATAGTGTCTTTTTTAGAGTACAGATTTGTTCTTTTTAAAGTTAAATGTTAGGGTTTAGAGTTTATTTATATTTAGATGTTTTGCACAATTTCGTTTCTTATGATGAACATTCTCCCTCGCTTGCCCAATTAGGATGATTCCTGTTTTGTTTACTCAGAGGTGGATCCAAAAATTAAAGAGTTGGTTTGGTTCATTTATCTGGGGCAAAAGAAGAGCATTCATAAAAATGTCAACACTACAGCTACCAAGAGACATGAGAGGCTTTTTTGAGATCTTCCAGATTTCAAAAAACATCAGTTCAGTCCTCCTATATTATATGCCAGAGAGTGGATATCTGAACATTCATCCATAGTGTGGTTGGATATAGAAGGCTGGTTATGTGGCTACCCTCTTAAAAGCCTGATTTTTCTTAAAAATATGAAAACAATAAATAAATGCTGTAACAATCCAATCACTGTGAATACATTCAAGACCTGGAGGGTGGTTCTTTGTATCAAGGGAAGAACGGAGAAAACATCCCAATTTATACCCTTTGTCCAGAACCCTGACTTTCTTCCAGGTATGTTAGATGCAGTTTTTGGGGAGTGGGTGGCTAAGGGTATTCCTCTTTGGGCTGTCTTTTTAAGACAGCTAAGATACTGTTACGACTCAGCACAGTCAGGGGGAAAGGGAAGTAACATTAAAGAAACCTGGATGTTAAAGGTTTAACAGTTTGAGATTTATTGTTTGGGTTTGACAAAAAATAAATAGGTAAAAGTTAATAATGAAAATGTAGGAACTAAAACAAATAAATAAAACAAAATCCACAAAACAATCAATGTTGTACCAAAGCACTTAACCAAACAAAAATGGACTTTAAGTCCAGGTTAAACAAAATTAATCAAAACAACCTACAAATCTCTAGCAGAGACACAAAGACCCCCACACCCCAGAGGGACAAAGCAAGTTACAAAAGCTAGCAAAAAGACAAGGCGAGTTTGAGGCAGTCAACACCCAACAAAGTGGCAAGCTGTCTCAACCAAGCTGAATCAGCCACGCCTTCTCCCAGGAAGTCTTGGGTTTAAAAGGGGAGGCCTCATCAGGGATTGGTGGAGGTGACAATTGGTGAGCCAATCGCTGTAGGCCTCAGGGAGTGGCACAGGAAGACAGGGCTGCATCCACTTTCAAGTGGAGTCAATTTGATTAGAAGCTGGAAAACTGCAGATATACAGAAAAGGAAAAGAAAAGAAAAGCATACAAGGCCACTGGCCATAACAGATACTTTGGTAAAAAAGAAACAACTCTACTCAGGGACATTGAGGTTTCAGTCATTGAAAACTGTTTTTCGGAACTCGTGAAGTGTCACTCAGTATGTGCTACAAAACATTAAAATCTCATAAGCTTCACTTATCTACTCTGGCTCAGTCCTGGGGAGGAGAGCTGAATATGGAAATTACTGATGAAATGTGGAGCAGTATTTTGAACTCTGCCAGAAAAAATTACTATTTGCAATCACTCCTGGGTGTTTCAACTTAAATTACTACTTTTAAGTAATTTAAATGTAGTAATTTTAAATAACTTAAAGAGTTGGGGCCAAACCAGTTTAAACACAGGTCAAAGGTTTAAACACCGGTTTGGCCATAACAAACCGATGTTTAAACCAGAGTCCTCCTCACTGTGGCCTAAATGTAAGATACATGAAGACAACCTCACACACTGTCTTTGGTCATGCCCGGAAATCCAGATATACTGGGAATCTATTCTGGTTGAAACTAGGAAAATTATCAAAGCTAATAATGATATCAATCCAATGTCTCTTCACCAAATAAACATATCCAAAATCAAAGCAAGAGTAAGTTGTATGATGTCCTAATTTCTTGTGCTCGAAAGAACATTTTGTTTCAATGAATTTTTAATAGATTTCCTACTATCTTTTAGTGGAATTAGCTTATTTTGGAATATATCCCTCTCAACTTTCTAACATGTCTCATCCACTGGGAAACTTTGACAACCTATTCTAAAGAAGGTTGCTTCTTTAGAATAGGTTGTCAAAGTTTAAATTTTCCTTTTATATTGTCCTGTTTAAAGAAACATTATTTTCCAATATTTCTAATATTGTTTTGTGTTCACCAAAATCTGTTTTAAATATTTAAATGTATTCATTCAATCTTGTTTTTTTTTATGACAACCATGAGTTATAGAATGGCCAATTTTAGTCTGGACTCCCTAATAGAATATTTTATAAAGTGCTTATTTCATCAGGTCTGTAGAGTCCAAAAATAATCACCTTTGTCATTGTTCCATATCCATAAAGTTCATGTCAATCTTCAGTTTTAGTCTGTAGTCATCATGGTTTCTGTCTCAGATCCAATTGTCATCCATCCCCACACAAAATGTATGTTAATTGCGGGGAGATCCTCCTATAAGAAACAAATTTAGTCATTAGTGTTTAACCTTTTTTGCTTTAGCTGTTGGAAAAGCATAATTCATTATTCAATTGTTATTTTCATCCATCTTCAATCCACCCCGTGATAAGAGTGAATACAATTTCTTTCTTTTGCTCTAGTTTTATTATGTAATTCTGTAACTGATTATTTTGTTACATCAGCTGTAGGAAGACCTGTGTTTCTATCATTGTTGTGGCATTTAACAAATGAAAATAATTTTTGAAAACTGACACAAGAGAGGTTTGATCTGATTTAACTTTAGAATGTGAGAAAAATGTGTCTTTTGTATATAGACATGTGGTTTCAACTCTTGATTGATTGATCTGACTCAGGCGCTTTTTCCTTGTTGATCTCAGTTGTAGAACGGCTGTCCAGAACATCACCCGGAGCAAGTGATGACGTTACAATATGGAGCCCTACCCTGTCTGTGCAGGATACACCTGCTATGGCTACATGGAGAAACTCAGGAGAATCCAAGAGTTCAACCCGAACTGGAAGTGAATTTCAACCAGCCATCACAAAAATAATTGATGTCTCATCTGAAGGCAGGATTTCTTTAGATGGATCCAAATCCCCTGGTGAAATATTCTCTGACTCACTTACCTCATGCAAACACTCTGCAGCCCAGCTGGAAGATGTCAGCATCTATGTTCAACATAATGTTTCCAAAAATGTGTGTACAAAAGAAAACATCGGTGCTTCAGTGAGTGAATCTGTCCCTGACAACAATAGACTGGGAAGTGAAGTAGCTGTTGAGACTACTTCAGAATGTTTGAGAGATCCAGATCAGGCTTTGTTTAAATTACCATCAGATGAAAAGAGCTCTACTGTTGCATGTCTGCACTCTGAGCTTTATGAAATAACAGATCCCACCTCTGCAGAGCCATCATGCCATGTATCCACCAAGACAGGACATGGACCAGCTAGAGAGAGCCCCACTAACGGTACCCAAACACAAAGAAGCCTCTCCCAGGAAGACTCTGGCATCACACAGGTTCCTTCAGGTGTTTCTGGAGATACATCACAGTCCTCAAACTTTTGTGGGAATCTGAGTACACACATTTCTTCCCCTGAATCCAAGACTTCAGATTCCAGTGGTGTATCACATTCTGGAGGTTCTGACTTTAATAATCAGGTCTTGAAAGATAAAGCAGATTTAAGCCCAGAGGCTATGCTCATTTTTAAGAACATGTCTGACTTAAAGCTACTTAATGATTTAGACTGTCCTGCAGAAAGTGAGAAAGTTGAACATCAACTGGTAGCTGGCCATCCAAAATTAAGTACGTTAAGTATTCAAAGTATTAGTATTGCACAGGAAGAACCTCAACCGAAAGCATTCAGAAGTGAAAGCCTCATACCTTTGGACACAAATATTGCCTTGAAAGAGTTTACCAAATTTCAACCAACCGAAAGTGTGTCCAGCTTCTTGAATTCAAACAAGCAGCTGGATGTGAACATTTGCCATGAATTATCCAGTGTTAGTCACAGAATGCACAGTGCAGCTCAGCATGGACTCTCTGGAAGCACCATTCAAACTGTACAATATGCCAAAGAGAAGAATATAATTTCTTGTTCCAAATCACCAATCTTATCACTAGAGCAGCCATGCCCCTCTATTACCCAAAGGACATTCATGGAACTTCAGTTTTCTCCAGCGCCTGGTCTCAAATCACCATTATTTAAATATAATAAAGGAACAACTTCAAAACCCAATAAAGACTCTAAAATCAAAACATATGCAAGATTAGCATCTAAACTTTCTCCCATTTCCAGGGGTGAAATAACTAACGGCATGACCAAAAGTGAAGGCTTTGATTACACTGACAAAGCTCAGCTAACCGCAGCGGATGACCCAAAACCAAGTCAAGTTTTGGTGTCAGAAGAATCCCTGAAATTCAGCACATCTAGACCAAACTGTCGAACCATGGAAAGGTGGTCCAAGGATGTCACCCTGTGTGCAGGCTACAAGCCTTTTTCTGTTCGACATAAAATAAAGTCCTATGAAAGTCTTGCCAACTTGGATAAACCTGTGGCTAAAAGCAGTGATGTTCATACTTTTGCAGTAGCATATACAGCCTCACTTAACCAGAGAATTTCTGGATATATGAACTCGGTTAACTCTGTTGACTGGTGTGGCCACCAAAGAAATAACAGCTCTTACAACAACTGTTTGACATCAGCAGCACCCCTCTCTCTACCTCTGAGAAAATCTGCAGGAAATGAAAATCAGAACACCCCAGGTGGGACCATATCACACAACCCTGTGGTGCTGCGAAGGAAACATGGCAGACTTCCCACCAGGTTGGTGCATCAGTCTAGGGCTCTCAGTATGCCCAATTTAGAAAAACTATGCACCGATGACTTCACTGGAGGAAATACCACACCTGGTAATAAAAATGATCCCAGCGTCTGCTTAACTGTTGCTCCAAAAGCCAATATGACTGACTGTTTCTCACCAGCTACAATGTTTAGCAGTGGTGGTGATGCGACTTCTGAGGACACTCCTCAGGAATCTCCAGACCCCAGATGGCCTGGCTGGTCTATCAGGTGAGAACTTAATTCTAAACTATTTAACTTAGAATTGGTTAGTGTTTTAGACACAGTGACCATAAATAAAGCTCACTGCATAAATGAACAAAGTTGTCAGTTCTGCTACGAGTTACATATGCAATGATTACTTTCAAAGATTTATAACATATATATCACCAAAATATAACAATAAAATTATGTAAACAGAGAAAAATAAAACAAGTTCATGCTCAATTTCTATTTTTTTTTATTGTATTTTTTATCTTTATTGATTTTGAGGAAGCACATTTTACAAAACACATACTCACAATATCACAATGCCAATTTCAATATTTAAGAAGAAAAGAAGTAGACAATTATGATAAATACCATACCAACTTTATTTATAAAGCACTTTAAAACAACCACAGCTGATACATAAAACAACCATTACAACACTACATCTCAGAGACAGATTACAACCATTGGAATGAAAAATAGAATAATGCAAAAGAAAATGATTAGTAAAAAAAAAAGACAAAGGAAGAAATAAAAATAAATGGACAAAATCATATTAAAAAATAATACTATACTTTATCAAGAGCTACTTTCTTATATACTGTAAGAGATTAACAGAGTGGTTTTATCATGCTTAGGCTCCAAAATTAATTAAAATCTTCTGAGTGACACAGACATCACCATAAACTAAAATATTCTGTCTTTTGATTGAGAGAGTGGCTGTTTTGTTTGCATTTTACATATGTCAAATGTTATATCAATCGAGTAATAAAACTGACATTAGATATTTGTTTCTTTTTGAAATTCCTTGAGGTATGCCAAAATACTTTGCTCTCTAAAGGAATGTTCCGCTTTAAAATATGTTGCAGGGCAATACTTATCTTGTTCCAGTAATCTTTAATGACCAAACAGTGTCAAAAAACATGGTAATGGTTTGCATTTTTATTTCCGCATTTTTTAGCAAGTAGCAGGATTTCTCTTATAGTGAGAATTCTAAGCAGGTTTGATAAAGAATTTTAGAAAGCATGTTCATTCTTCCTCTGTTTTTGTTAAGCTGCCTTTTCATTCATATTTTGACGTGAAGGGTCAGATTGCTTTTACAGTTGAACAGATTTTTATAGATATTTTTTAAATTATAGGCTGTGGGGATGCTCTGACCAGGTTTTTTGATGCCTATTCCAATATCAATCATCCATGAGGCCAATCTTTGCCAATCACCTGGAATTTATTTTTTGTTTTAGGTACTGTGATACTATGTTATCTGGCAAAATGGAAAAATATCTGGCAATAAATTGACCTAATTTAGACATAATACACATATTTTAACCCCTTAACTGGTGGGACCAAAATGACCAAACATGGCTGAAAAGACATACCCAAATTAAATCAGCTGCTGTTCTTTAACATTTTGGAGTACATGCAAAAGCTTGGTCTCTTTATGAAGAAGACAAGCTAAATTTTCATTTTTTTCAGTCAAAAATACTCTAACTTTAAGTGGTTAGTAGCTATTATGTTTGAAACACAAAAAAATTGAAGAATTTTGCTTACATTTTTTTTTCATTTTTATTTCTTGTAAATACACATTGAGTGTTGAATGTACGGACTGGAAAATACAATAAATCTGTTGAATAATGTATTCTCGTCGTGGATTTCAAGAAAGATGATGAATAGCACAAAAAATAAATGTTATTTTGGACATTTATTTATGAGGATGTACAGGTGTTATCCAAGTGTGCCATCCAGAGTTTCCATCTGGCATCTCCAAACGGCACACTTGGACAATCACTGTCACACCTCAGTGCTTCAACACTGGGGAGTCACAGTCCTCAGCGTGGACTGAGAACTCATTGATGGGCCATTAGCGCCCCCTCACGTCCCCCCCCCCCCCCCACTATAGCAGTACGGTGACCCTCCTACCATCTCCCCCCGTGACCCCGTACAGTGACCCCCCCCCCCTCTCTCGCACCTAGCATTATGGTGACCCCCACCAAAACTATCAGCTCTAGAGAAATTTCAAAAACATTTTACAGGAGCAGGTATTCGGTGTGATGTCATGACCAACTTTCATACCAATAAAACAATATTTTGATTTCAAGATTATTTAGGGGGTCAAAAATTCACTAATTTTCTCACTCTAACGGAGCAGCAGTCGCTATTTACTTCGCCGTGGTAACTCTGATTCCCAAAAAAAACAATAGCACCTATCTTGAGATCGAGCCGCACATTTTGATGCTATTGTTTTTGGTGGGCATGCAGCGGTTTGAAGTCAGCTATTGGCTGACTTCGCTGACTTGCAAGTCAGGCACTGCAAGTCAGTCACTACCCTCCCTATGCATTGCTCCGGCAGGCCCCAATTATTTATTTTGGCTAAAAAACAGTCCATACGTTTTTCATATCCATCTTCCCTGGTTTGAGTTCAGTTCGACTTTTTTAATGGTTTTGTTGGCTCTAGTAGCTTTTATCTGAAAGTAGTTCCGTAGGAAACAGGGCAATGAGACAGGGTGACAACATGCTGCAAATGTCGAAAGACATAGAATCGAACCTGAGACCACTTCCACGAGGACTAAAGCCTGGGTTATGCATGGGTTGTGCTTTGACCCCATGCCACCAGACACTCAAGGAGCTATTGGCTCATAAATCCATTGCGTTGGAGACAGAGCTATACCCTGCAATTTGTCACATACACCACGACGAGACAGCGGTAATTTCCATTTAAAATATTTTTATATTTACACATTAGAATAATTAAAAACTATAGTAACAACAAAAAACATATTTACATTCAATAAGCATATTCAAAATTTAGATACACAAAACAATGGCTAGAGTAACAAGTAAAAAATAGTATAGATTATAATTTTACTAATTTCTTTTTTAAATAGAACATTGTTTAAGAACTGATTTCTTATGAGAAAATTAATTGTCTCATACCACATGGGTGACATAACTATTTCCGTAATTGACCCGTATTTGGACTTCTGTGCTCGTCACGGATTGTCCATCACGAACACCATGTTCAAGCATAAGGGTGTCCATATGTACACTTGGCACCAGGACAACCTAGGCCGCAGTTCAATGATCGATTTTGTCATTGTTTCATCGGATCTGCGACCATATGTCTTGGACACTTGGTCGAGAAAAGAGAGGTGTGGAGCTGTCCACTGACCACTACCTGGTGGTGAGTTGGCTCCAGTGGTGGGGGAGTAAGCCGGTCAGACCTGCCAGGCCCAAACGTGTAGTGAGGGTCTGCTGGGAACGTCTGGCGGAGTCTTGTGTGAGACGGAGCTTTAACTCCCATCTCCAGCAGAACTTCGAACACTTTCCGGGGGATATGGAGGACATTGAGTCTGAGTGGACCATGTTCAATGCCTCCAATTGCCGAGGCAGCTTATCAGAGCTGCAGCCGCAAGGTTGTTGGTGCCTGTGGCGGTGAAAACCCTCAAACCCGTTGGTGGACACCTTTGGTGAGGGATGCTGTCAAGCTGAAGAATGAGTCTTATCGGGCCTTTTTGCCTGTGGGACTCCAGAAGCAGCTGATGGGTACCGGCGGGCGAAGCGACAGGTGGCTCGGTTGGTCACTGAGGCAAAACTTGGGCGTGGGAGAAGTTTGGGGAGGCCGTGGAGAAAGACCTCCATACGGCTTCGAGGAGATTCTGGTCCACCATCCGGCGTCTCAGTGCTGCACTGCTTCTCTCTCCTAACACTGTTTATAGTGGGGATGGTGAGCTGCTGACCTCAACTTGGGACGTTGTGGGGGGTTCTCCGGGAGTATGGAGTACTTGGCCCTGTGATACAGGCTGTCAGGTCCCTGTATGACCGGTGTCAGAGTCTGGTCCGCATTGCCGGCAGTAAGTCGGGCTCGTTTCCGGTGAGNAGGGGATCCGTTTTGGTGGCCTTAGGATCGCATCTCTGCTTTTTGCGGATGATGTGGTCCTGTTGGCTTCATCAGATCGTGATCTGCAGCTCTCGCTGGAACGGTTCGTAGCCGAGTGTGAATCGGCCGGAATGAGACTCGGTACCTCCAAATCCGAGGCCATGGTCTTGAGCCGGAAAAGGGTAGAGGTCCTTCTCCGGGTCAGGGGGGTCGTCCTGCCTCGAGTGGAGGAGTTTAAGTATCTGGGGATCTTGTTCATGAATGAGGGAAGAAGGGAGATGTAATAATAAAACACACCACAGTCATCCTTAAAATTAACCCACTTGATTTAGAGATATTGTTGAGTTACTATCTCTTAGTAATGCTGGATTTCATCAGCTGAAGATGGTGCTTTGGTCCCAAATGTTTTCTTATCATAGACACTTAAAGACCATCAAAGGTTTGATTGCTTGTATGGAAAAGACGTTACATCATTCATTGTAAGCTCAAAAGTAATTTAGACTGAGCAGCTTAAATAATATTCAAGAATCAATGTTTTGATGTTAGTGTAACATGACGTTGCTTTCTGAGAATATTCTTAATGTCAATGTTTTGATTGACCTGAAACTACTTGTGTATTAATTTAGCATAACTTAGACCAGTGGCTCCCAAACTTTTTCTCCTGTGCCCCCCCCAGTGGTGTACAAACGTTTTCTGTGCCCCCCTATGGATTACAAATAGTTGTCTGGTTGGACGACTTGTGTTAGTGAAGGGAGGGGTGACTCTAAGAATGGGGGAGGGGAGTGGATCGACTTTGTTGGGAGCAACATTAATGTACGTAGTTGAACATAGACAACGACATCGGCAGCCTACAGGCTACTTGTTAAGTTTAAGGTGCTGTATAGCTAGCTAGTCATCTTTTAGTCGTTTACTTTGGGGGAAAACCAGCGTTTTGCTGGTTTGCTGCCATGATTCAAACACAAACCTGTGTAGCTTCACACAGCAGCAGCAGATCTCCTTCATTGTATTGAGGAATTCAAAGGTGCTGAACTCATGAATTAAGAAACGATACACAAAACTCCATTCTTTTCGGCTCACAGACAACCAGGAAGACATTTAATGCACATCTGTGGCATCTCACATTACATTTTTATCATCTCATTTTCATTGTTTCAGAATCCAAAATGTCTTACTTTATATTCCTGACTTTGAATATTTATACCGTTTCAGTCTGCTGTTATGTATTGGAAAGCTCTGACCAATAGCATTCTGAATCTTGCTTCTGACTTCGTTTCCACTGAATGTGTGTTGCAAGTTCCGAAAATTCTATACTGACCTCGTGGAAGTTAAATCTGCTCCCTCAGAGGAACATTAGTCAAACTGTTAGTTCTTATCTGTCCAAACAGAGACTCTGGCCGACTTGCTTCACGCAAGCAGGAAAGGATGTTTGCCAGAGGTTCTTGCACAACGTAAATTGTACTGGGTCAGATTGACCCAGCACATTTGACAGAATACATTCCTTTTCAACAAAACATATGTGAATCAACATAACTTTTAACTATTAACTTTTAACTATTCCTCAACAACTGCAGCACAGGTCTAAACCCAATGCTAGCGTCGTAGCGCTCATGTTGCGTTTAAAGGTGGCTCCAAAAAACAAGTTACCAATTGTTAAGAATGGATATAACAGTTTTAACTGCTGATAAAAGTGACAGAGGACACGGATATGGGAAGTGCAGAAGCCCCTACTGTATCAAATTGACATAGGAATAAAAGAGAGCTAGCCATTCTAAGTTAAAAATCGAGCGCATGCAGTGTTCATGCTTTGTTTTTTCTTTTTCATCCAGGCGGCTTCCTAAAGACAATAAAAAGAGAGGGGCAGGCAAATGTGCTTTCAGAGCGGTAGGAGATTTGTAACTGAAAGCACATCTCTGTCTGTTCCCCTCGCGAATAATTCAGAATCTAGCTTTATCTTGTCTTTCCTGTGTTATTTGGTCTATGTTAATAGGTGTCAACTCTGACATAATTTGGTCCTTCGAGCAAGAGGTCAACATACCGGAAGGATTCCAGCAGGTGAGGCGGAGCACGGCAAAGCTTCCTGGGGAAGCTTTTCAGAACCTGTTCAAGGGCTGGTACTCTGCCTGCCTCCTGGGATGTGAAGGTTGACGACACTCAAGGAAAGGCAACAGGGGTGAGTGATTCTTGGTTAAAAGTGGCGACTGCGCCACTTTTAACTGAGGGTCATTGTGCGCACCTAAAACTCTGTCAATTTTAGACTCTAACAGATAAAAAACAAATGCACAAAAATTCCGTAGAAGGGGCGACGTAGCCCTTCCACTAAAATACATGTATGATAAAGTTAATGGTGCCTTGTGCTGTAAGGTAGTAGACCTTGCCCTGTCCGGCGGTGGGAGCCTGGTATTCCCGTTTTAAAAAAACGGACTGTGGAGTCCGGCGACGACAGGCGCTTAATTTCCGTAACAAAAGGTGTGAAAGTGCAAGTGATTGGAGGTTTAAATACCGGTCTGTATTTTACCTCATATAAAAAGTAGGGTTGTAAGCAGCAAACCTCTTGTGGTTGCAAAGGCAAGATTCTCCCACTCAAAAGAGTTGAAGCGGGGAAATACCACAACATCTCCAGTTCATAGGACTCCCTAGGAGTCAATGAACCTGGACCAAATTTAAGCAAAAATGGGGAAAGGGATCAGCAAAAATAAACCAACTGACAATTTAAAAATAAGAAATATGTCAGAAACAAGGATCTGTGCAAAATGAAACATTTAGATAAGTGGATAACTTCCTATAACTTTGACGGTCGTCTAACTTCACAAAAACTAACTTTACTACAGGATAACATAAAGCAAAAAACAAAGTCAAATCGAAGTGAAATGCGTGAAGAAGGGTATGATGATATAAAATTTTGGTTAGAAGAAGCTTTAAAAAGAGAAGACGGAACAAAACAATCTAGAAAAACACAGAGCAAAGTGCAGAAAAGAATCTAATGTTCCATAGAAATGAAGATAATGAAGCAGGGCCGGGGAGATATCAGACAGCGCAGCAGCCAGTAGCGGGAGTGGGGTGGGGCATCCCCCCTCTGTGTCCCAGCAGTGGACCCTGGAGATTGGGTGTTGATAAGAAGCATAAAGAAGAAACATTGGTATTCTCCTAAGTGGGACGGACCATACCAGGTGCTGCTGACTACTCCTGCAGCTGTAAAAATAAAATGGTCAACTTGGGTTCCCTTGTCACATTGCAAAAAGGTAATTTCAGTTCAGAAGTAAAAAAAAAAGTAAGTTCGGGACGCTCACCGATCTACAGGGCAAAGGCCAGCGTACTAAGAGGACCAAACCAAATAGTTTGACTGTCTCAAAACTGGTGAAGATTGTCCACAACCTGGAGAATCCTTAGGAGCCGAACGAACTTGCAAATCACTGAAAGTGACAAATAAGACTATAGTTTTTGTTTTCATTTTATGCTATTATCTGGGACAAACGCATGCCATTAGTGACGAAACCTGGGTTCGATGAACCCCAGGGGTTCGGTGAGTTGGTCTCAGGGGTTCGGCAGAGCCTCTGCCACGGAGGTAAAGACACACTTGTGTAAAGTCGTGATGACGCCCCGCTTTGGCATCACTTGCTGCAGAGGATCACGTTACATTGCTTAGCTAATCAGTGCTGCGGGGGAGCAAATTCTATAGTCTAAATCTGTTCCTTAGTCGCATCTTTTCGGGGTTGCTACTGCCTTTAGTGGATATGCCTTTAGTGGACAGCTAATATGATTACATTACAATATTATTACATTACTAAATCAGAATACCGCAAAGTATTTGGGAGGATGATTAAGAGGGGTTTGGTCATAGGCGTAGGAAGCGGGGGGGACGGGGGGGACATGTCCCCCCCAATATTAGAGACAGTCACATTCGTCCCCCCCAAAAATATACTGCAGTTGTGAGGAATTTTAAAATTTTCCACTCGCGTGCTTTTATTTTGAAGGCCCACCACAGCGCGTTTAGCAGAGCGCTTCCTGCCCCGCCCCCCTCTGAACGGCTCAGAGCTTAAAGGCAGCAGCGGGAAAATCTGTCAGAATGAGATAAACGGTCTATCATGAATGTTGTCATGAATATCGCTCGTTTATAACATCTTGTCAGTTTACTTTTATATATAGAACTAAATCTTTTTGGTTAAGTTGTTTTAATTCTGGAATAGTTACATGTCCAAAATTTTACTGCTAACATTGTTTAAAAGTTAGCTAGGCTACATACAATGATTTAGAATGAGACTGAAACAGCAGCGAAATTAGTCTTTTTATTATTTAAAGTGAGCAACACCTGATCATACTGACCATTTAACATGTATTTATATTATATTATTCAGATATTTAGGAGAACAGCAGCGCTAGAATGATGTTAAAGAAAGGTGAAAATGCTCTGGTTAGGTCTTCATTTAGTTTATTGAAATATGTATCAACTGTTTTTAAATTTTAATAAACTAAACTATTTTATTATGAGATGAGCAGGTCAGGGAAGACCTAGGAGAGCCAGGTGGAGTTTTAGAGTTGAAGATATACAAATTATATTAATTTCAATAAAACCAGAAAGGAGAACAGGTGAAGACTGATGTCTGGTTGATTTCTTTCAATGTTTCAATATTTTGTTCTTTATTTCCACTCTGTAAGGTTAATGGTTAGGAAACATGAAAAGAAAAGCGCTTGAGGAGAGGTTTAAAAATAAATGAATGAAAATTTGTGCTATTGGAAATAGGTTACACAGTAAATAGCTGAGTTCTATAACAATGTAAAAATTTCAAATTTAAGTTGTTTAAATTCTCATTTTGTATGATAAAAACATACTTTTTATATTTAGTTCACATTCTGACACTGTAAATTACTGTAGTGTCTGTTGTAAATCCATGAGTCCATGCAGGAACATCGGGCTGCAGAGAGTCAGATTGAGGCAGAGACAGAAACACATATCTAGATATTTTAGTTAAATGTTTGTGACTGAAAATGACAGGAGAATAAAAACAT
>CAEGAF010024042.1:0-59664 GCA_903067075.1 Micropoecilia bifurca
ACACACAAACACACAAACACACACACACACACACACACACACACACACACACACACACACACACACACACACACACAGCCTCTCTCTCATGCGTGGGAGAGTAAGGGGGGCGGGGGGCGTTGAACTGTTGGTCAATTTACTCACTAAGTCAGCGGAAGATTATGAAGTAGAGTTTCAAACGTAACACAGGGTTGGTTCGTCAAGCTCTAAAGCACTTGTACTTTATTATTAAAGATCACCCAGGTAAAAAAAAGTATTCTTTAGTATACTTCAAACACTTAAATTTGTGAAAGTACACTTCAACAATACTAATTATTAAGTGTACTACCTAAGTATATCTGAAGTAGCTATACTAAAAATACACTTGTACCAATTTCGAAATTAGTACTTTAAACATACGTAAACATAATTGTACCAAAATACACTTTAAATATATTAAATAAAAGAACAAAATCTGAATGAATGTGAATGAACTTTTAAGGGCCCTAATAATCTTTTACTATTTATTAAAATTACATGCAATTTAAAAAGAGGATCATTATGATATAATTTATGAGAAAGTACCCAATCAATTTTCAGATGTATGATGTAAAACCTTATAATCAACGGCATTAGCATTAGCTCCAGTTCATACTCCAGACCAGATGGTGGCGGTATTGCACACTTTCATTTAAAACGCCACAAAGAGAAGAAAGAAATTGAAGCAGGGAAGATAACAGATGCTGTCATGATGGGGGGAATAAGATTGTGATGTTGCAATCTTATTACAAATTAATCTAGTTTCTCAAAGTCTTACACACAAATCCCCCCCTCATGACAATGCGGAATTTTTCTTGTATTAAAATGAGAAAAACCAAGAAGCCGCATTTACATAATTATCAGCAATTTCATCCTAAAGTCTTTTTAATATGGTGCCACAAGCTTGGCACACCTGTCTTTAGGCTGTTTGTTCTACACGGATCTTCTGAAGCTCTATCAGGTGTGATGGTGTGATTTCTATACATTAGATTATTTTTTAAAACATGCATCGAAGTAGGCAATGGTGCTGATGCATTTATAGACCAAAAAGTTTAGGAATCTTAGATTTGATGCGTTTAATGAAGAAAAAAGATATATTCCGTGTTTCATTGCCTGCAGGCTGCTGATCCAATCACCAGAGGGGAAGTTAGGAATCTTACCTAAATGTGGAGAATGAATAATTTCCAGAAACACTATGTATTTATACAAATCGACTTTATCAAATACACATATAATTGTAAAAATATGACCAGTCACTGTTAGCTGCAATTTCATCTGCAAGTCACTAGTGTTATACATTTTACTCACATCCAGAGACTGAGATTTTTCTATTTGCAAACTTACTCAAACTCTGTCACATGGGATGGAGAGTAGGCTATTTGTAAACATAAACTTTAAAATCTCATCACAGATTCCCAGTTGGATTTGTGCCTGAGTTTGACCTGACCATTCAAAACCATGTCAAAAATTCAACAACAAAAAAAAACCAAAATATGTTGTAAAGATGTGTTTATTATTTGCTATAACTGCCCAATATGAATTAAACATGCAAAATTAATGTTAGATGAATAAGGTAGTAGTGATTTTCAGTGAAGAGCCAAAACAAAAGGGGTTCTGTTCTCAGCACTAAGAACAGGATTTTTGGCTGATGTTTCTGAAAAAGTACAACAAAGATGGGTTTGTATCATCATCATCATTGGACATTTACTCTTTACTATGAAATCTGATATCAAAACTATTTTTGTCAGTTAAATTCTACTTTATCTTTGCAAATTGTACCATTCTGCAATTGTAGTTTTTGGTCCACACAAAATAATTTCAAGGTCAAGAAATTTTGGACATCCTTGTAATCCCAACAATAATCCAGTAATGAAATCTGCTCATGTAAGAGCATTCTACTGCTTCTTAGATGTCTATAGGTGAGATTTAATCCTGGTCAATTTTGCAAAGTTTGTGCTGTTAATGAATCCTAAATAATAAAAAAGATCAATGTCTATAAACAAAGATACACAGTGAAGCACAAACAGACTTTTAACATTTTTAACTCATAATAATCTCTTTCTCTAAAAAAAGATGAAAAGAATCCATAGCTTGAAATTTTATGAGTCTTTTCACAAAGATCAATGGAGGGAGAGTCTTTGTTAAAAGGATTGGTTGGAACTTGGTAAAATTTTTTTAAAGTCCACTCTATTCTCCATGTTAGCAGTCAAGACAGTAATCCTCTCATTTTCAGGGAGGGTGGACTAATGACACAGTGGTTTAAGAGATTACAAGGGACTTCTGTCACAAGACTAAAGCTGCCCACACAGCGGCGGAGCAGCACAGAAATGTCTCCAGTTTCTGTCAGGATGGACCAGGCTGCATGTGGTCTAAGTGCTGGAAACATTTCGCATATATGCAATTCAGTTAAATCTCAACAGGCAAAGCAGATGCAGAAACGTTTCCTCATGCAAACACCAAAACTAAAACTTCAGACACTCGAACTCCAGATATTTTAGATTATTTTTTTTGTAAACTTTGGCTCTGTGCAGACATATTCAAAACACAAGTCTCATAGATGAATACTGGTCCAAACACTTGTTAAAACATTCTCAGCTAAACACTTTAGAAAAAGCAAACTAAAAAAATACAAACAGTAATTACAATGTGAAACAAATCCCTGTAAATACTTTATTGTTTTTAAAGTACCTTTCATACAGCTGCAGAGGAAGATTTGCTTTCTTTTTTATTTTGTGTAGTGTCCACTCAGTAAATATTTTCTATACTGGAGTCAATTAATTCATGTGGTTTATGATGATTGATTTGGTCATTAAATCAAAAAGCTGATGGGATATGATCCAAACCAAAAATACCTTGTCAACTGAAAAGCAGACAAAAATGGTACAAGGATGATTAATAGACTGCAGAAGACTTAAGATTTAGTTTCTCACGTGTTCTGTGGTTTTAAGACTAATTGAGAGTGCTGATTTAAAATTTTATTTTAAAAAAAACAAAAACAAAGACTTTTCTACATAATGCTGCAGACAATGCTGCAATCTACTCATTTTGAGAACACTTATTATGGTTTTGCATTGACACAGAACTATAAATTTAAGTGTCATCAGCATACTGTACATGTAATGAAAGTGGGCTGAGGATGAAGCCTTGAGGAACCCCACACGGGATCCTTTTGTTTCTATTTCCACTTGCCAAATGACACAAAGAAGTTCAGGGTGCCAAGGAAGATCTGAACTAACTTTGCAAACAATGCCATCCACCTTTCCAGTGACTAGCATGAGCTTCACTGAGAGCTGGTAAAATTATGACAGGGGCTTTAGATGTTTTGTTAGGACATGTCTTGATGGAAGGAGGGGAACGGGGGGCATATGTTGAAAATTATCAACAAACACCAAGAAGAAGAAATACTTAAACACGTTGAAATGTTCACCAACAAGACAGAACAGTCTCTAAGGCGAGCTCTATCAATCAGAAGAGCATCGGGCTAATCCTGGACAAAGATTAGGCTAAAAGCCTAGTCCTGATGGAAAGAGAGATGTGTTCAAATGAAATATGACAAAAAATGTTTAAAATGAAGATAATCAGGTCATTAAACACCTCTGTGTCCAAGAGTGAAATGCACAGTAAAAACAAGCATCTCTTTGCCTTCTTTGACATTTAGGATGTCAATTTAAACAAACAGTGAACCAAAACTGTTACCAACCAGATCAAAAACTGTCCAGTGCAATGAAGTTGAATGACTTGTGAGAAAACAGTTTTTATCCTCATAAGAAACACCTGCACCTGGTCTGGGTGAGGTATTTTGTAACAGAGATTTAAAAAAAAAAGAAGAAGAAGTTTGGTGTTCATACAGGAATACTGTGTGACAAAATGAGACAAATAAAAGAAATAGTTCGAAGTTTTGATGAAAAAAAAAGAAAGAAATTACTCTAGTTTTAAGTTTCTTTCATCCAAGTAGAGGCATCACTATTAAAAATCCACATGTTATAATCCTGCTTTGCGTCATGTCTGTGGTCTCCAGTCATTTGACGGTGAAATTTCCCAGGGTAAAGATAATGCTACCATGTTAGGTGTCAGGCAATAGACAACCCCTATCACGATTAGCATTAACCTCAACCTGGGACTGTCCTCAGAGGTGGTTTCAGTTCCATCACCGCTAGTTCTGAATATGTCCTGCAGGGGGCGACAGAAGGAAGCATTAGTGGTTCAGTTCAAGATTATTTCATGGGTTTGAGGTGAAATTCATTTACCTCAAAAAGAATAGGCTAGTACTTGCAAATTTCTAGGTTTCAGTTAAGGCAAAAGAAAAGTATCTCCATTCAATTCGCTGAAAGAATAGTACTTATAAATATTTTTAAAATCTCTATAATTAACAAAGATTTTGAAAGTAAAAAACAAAAACAAATCTAATCTGAAAATGTGTGATTTCTGTCATTGTTTAAAGTTCAAATATTATTGTTCAAATATCACGTCTGAAATATGTTTCAAACGGGCAACTTTTCAAGCAACAGACACTGTATTTCTGTTTAGTAACACTATTCTCTCTAAGTTTCGGCGGTTTGTCACCTGGATGGAAGATGACAACGGCCAAAAGAGCAACTTAATTCAGTTGCCTAGACTCTTTCAGACTCATTAAAGAGTCTGAAAGAGCAACTAGAATGGAGCAACCAGAGTTTTCCGCAAAGTTTCATAAATGCTGCGCAGCAACAGGATGTAACAGGTGCTGTCATGTCGACTCTAGCTGATAAATGAGGAACTAATCGGTGACTTGCTGCCAGGAAGAAAGTCTGCGTGTGCTAAGATTTTTTTGTAATAATAGTGTCGTTATACTGACCTGTCTCTACATCTGCTTCCTCTCATTGTTCAGCCTTTCGCTCCTCTGTCGGTTCTCCACCTTCTGTAATTGACAGTCTGATTTTATATACGTGAGAGTGACTCATGGAGAAATCCCCATTACTCTTTCGCTTTAAAAAAAACAAAAAACTCAGACATAATCAGACATAAGTGACATCACTATATGTAAATGCAGCCTACTGAAAAATTTACAGGGTCTTCTTATCCATGCTACAATAAGAACAATAAAAAAAACTTTCACAATCATGACAGCAGTTTGACTGGGTCAGTTTTTAAGTTATTACAAGTGTCCCACTGTGTCAAACAGAAAAAAAAACACTCATTACAAGACCATTTAAGAGTTTTGCTAGTGCATGCAAACCGTGTCACCTTCATACCCTCAATAAAATGTATTGTTAGTGCAGTTTTTATGTGAATGGCTTGACATGTCAAAAAAACCCATTTTAATAACAATTTTAAACATAGTTCTGACTATGGATGGATGGATATTGCTATTTATATTACGCTTAAATGCTTAAAACTGCCATAGAAATTTTAATACAACACAAGAGTTACCCTGAGTAAGACACAGCAATAGTAAGTAGCTTTCAAATGAAGATTTCATTGAAAGAAAAAATGCTCACCAAAGCTGCTCTGGAAATCTTTCTGTTTGTGATTTTGTTACCCTTGGCAGCAACAGTTAGACTCAAGCATTTTTTTATATGTATTTTATGACCTATGACCTGGGTGTTGTTCATCCTGCCACGTTAGCCACCATGTTTCACTGTCGCTATGATGTTGGATACCTAAAATGCTGCGTTAGCTTAATGCCAGATGTAGCACAAGCCACACCTTCTAAAAATGGCCACTTTTATCTTGAAACAGAATAGTTTTCTAAAGGTCTTGAGAGTCATCAACATGTTTTGTTTTGTTTTGTTTTGTTTTGTTTTGTTTTGTTTTGTTTTGTTTTGTTTTGTTTTGTTTTGTTTTGTTTTGGGCAAATAGTTTGTTACTGGCCAGCAGTATTTATTTTTTTATTTATTTTTTTTTAGTTCTGTGTTGTTTTTACCAGGGAACTCCCGCATGAAATGTACTTTTCCCTGGTCCCTTTTTTATAATTGATTTATTATGCCTGACCTTAACTGAGGTAATTGAAAGCTGTTTTAAATGTTGTTCTAGGTTCTTCTGTGAGTCGTTGGGTGAGTCGTTGCTGTGCTGTAGGAGTACTTTAGTGGGAAAACCACTCCTGCGAAGGTTCACCACCTTTTCCAGAGACATATGTCTTGTGCTTTATAGCTTTCTTTTTTAAGCCAGGTGAAATGTGGTGCCTTTGATATGTTCTTAGCCTATTTTCTGTTGTGAGGCCATAAACCTGACCTGGGTGTTGCTAGAGAAACTGGTCCAAATAAATATATATATGGACAATCAATACACAATTTCACATGATTTCCTATGCGAATATATAATCCTATGTCTTCACATAGCGTCAGGTTGAATGAGCTTTTTCACCATAATTCATGAAATCATGATGTAAAAAATTATTTTTTACATTTATTTACAATGTAAAAATGTCTCTCGTGACAGAAAAATCAGAAGAAAACAAAAAAAAAGATGGCGTAAGTGAGAAAATACTTTGTGGCACTTTGATTGATTGGGAACAATAATCAGGTGGAGTTCTCCTTGGAAATCTGCTTCAAATTTGGAACAACATTTCTTAGTTTTTATTTATTTATTATTTTCTCAGAAATGTTGCTATTCAACCAACTTAAGAAGGAAAACCAACGTACAAACATTTTCAGGTCAGAACAAGTCGATTGTATTATCTTTTTCTATCCCATTGCCGGTTTTTTATTACTTTCTCATAAACTGAAACTATCTAAATGTTTTTGTCAGAAATTGCACCAATAATAAATACATATTAGAAATAATAATAAATAATTCTTTCAACAATTTATTTGATATCAGATTTTGAAAACGGGTTAATAGAAGTTAAGTCACGGTGAATAAAAGATCAAATTAAATCCCATCTTATGAGCAGTTTCCTTTATTTATCTGTTGAGTTCATTATACAGTGGAAACATATAGGAGAGAGTCAATGGCCCTCCTTTATTTTGGTGTGAAAATATGCCCCAAAATATCCTAGAGCACAATTCAAACTGATTAAATTACTTTTTTATTCATGATCAAGTACAGACCCTTTGAACCCAAACATTTAGCTTCTTGTGGTTTGACAGTCATTCGAGTGGCTTTTAACAAATTCCCAGCAGACTGATGTGTTGCTTTTAGAGAAGGTCTGACTTTTCCAGCACTGCGCTGATGTCATGTTCTTCACTGAGATGCTGTGATCTTAAAACCCAAGCTGGATCGCACTTCTCAAGATTCAAAGAGTTCTGAAGTGATTCCAAAAATGTTTTATGTAGAAATGGCAAAAGCTACTGTGCTGGGAAGAAACGCTTGGGCTCCTGTGCTAAATCTGCCAGTAGTCTCACAGATTTAGGATCATGATCTTGATGTAGCATTAAATTTAAATGAGACACAAATGTTAAATAATACGACTTACAAACACAGTAAGTCATGCTGTTTCTACGATTGAATAAACTGGATGAGTTGAAGGCTCAGCTCAATGAATCCCATTGAGAATAAGCCTCACAAAGAAATCATCAAATTTCCAAAAGGAAAACATTTCAGAATAAAAGGAGGAGATAATATTTCTATCCATGTTTCTGTAAACCCTCTGTCCGTAGTTTCTCTCATACAGTAATAACACATTTCAGGTTTTATCGATTAGAAGGCTGCTTGACCAGGAGAAGAGATTAGTAGAAGAAATTAAGTTTTCCACTTTTCCACGGAGCTTTGAAAACAGCATCAAAATTCAAGCTGATGTACTTTGACTGAGTTGCATTTTACTAAAGCATTTTCTGAAGGTTTTATAAAGATCACAGGAATTTCTCATGAGGTCCAGGAACCTCATGAATACAGAACTAAAGAGCTCTGATGGAAAAGAGGTGGAGCAGAGATCAGTGATTATTGCCAGAATAGAATAGAATAGAATAGAATAGAGTTAAAACATGAAATATTTGGGACTGGACTAATATTTCAGAATAGAGAGTTTGGTTTCTACCATCCAACTTGTTCCATGATGTGGCTTTTCTTACCTGGTAAATGGAGCAATTCACTATTTTAATGCTAATCAGCCCAAAACAGATGTACAAATTTTGCATGCAGACGTAAAGCTAAAGATTCGGTTTCTGAAGTGGGGGTCTTTGTTGTGAGACGGGGCAAGAAAACACAAGCTGTGTTACTCAAACTGAAAGTTTGCAGTTTATCTCCTGAAATGTGTTTCCTTGATGAGAGCAGCAAAAGAGTAACAGTTAATTAATGCCGACATTTTCTTTTTCCTTCAAACATGAGTCAAATGAATCCTAATCATTGTGTGTTACACTGCATTCATGTTCCTGTCTTAAAGATGTTTTTCAAAGATTAAACATGGCCCACTTTATCCCCAACAGACAATGACTTTGACTGTTATAATTTAGGACTGCTAATAATTAATGCTTCTGTACTCCATTTTCTTTCTGGCACGACTACATAGACAGAGATATTTTATTTTTCATAAGATGCAAACAGCTCCTCTATCTCCTTTTGTGCATTAAAATGGGTGAGAAGAGCTCACATAAATCAGACACTTATTCTTTCTGGTTCAGTTCCATACATCTCCATAACTTCAGTTAAATAAGACCTTGTAGTGAAAGTTGAATATATTGGGAAAATTCAGGGCATTGTTAACAAAGAAGAAGTTAGACAGTTTTTTTAATTTATTTTTTGTTTTTCAGAACCCTCCTCAATTGCTGGCACCCCTGGGAAAGACATCCAAAAATACTTCTAATGAATGAATCTGTTATTTCAGTAGCACAAATGCATACTGAAAAATTTAGGGACATCCAACCTTAATTTGAGAAAAAATATTCAATGGGTGGAAGAAAAAAATCTCTTGTTAAAAATAATTGTGTTTACAAGACGACCTCTAACACCTCTAACAATTCTTAAATAAAAAATAGAGAAAATACACTTGGGTATAAATAAGATTGAAACAGAGGGCTGCTGTTCAAAATGTGAAAGACAAAATAACATATATTCAGTTTTGGCAGGTGGGCGTAGATCTTCCTGCATCCATGACTGCAAGCCATCTGGAAGCCTCATAATCTGGTTCAACACATCAATGCAATTTTTGCATCCTTGCTGCCCCTGAAAGATAAAACAGTAGATCTCTTTAATATATTGTCGTTGTTTTCCTTCTACCACTTCTGATCCCTCATTTTCCGCATTTGCTGCTTGCAAAGCTCCAGACCCACTGGGAGTGTTGGCGTCTCTGTGACCATGCACAGTTAGTCACTAAAGTCTGGGCGGCACTTATATATGGACCTTACCCTAGCCCGACCTTTTCATTGGCTAATGCCCATTTGACGTCACAGCGCAGCGATCAGTGGGCTACCGTCTCACAAACTCAAGCTAATATACATTGTGGAGTACCAGACCGACAGAATGTTTTTGAGTCAGAACTCGAAAAACAATGGTTCTCCGTCAGTGGGGAATCTGTACAAGCGATGTCAGGTGTCCTGATCATGTTTGTGGAACTAAAATTCACAGATTTCCATAATCTGCAACGGAAACCCTTGCTTGGATTAAACTTTTTCACGACCGCATTTGCAGCTCAACTGTCATAGGATCAATAAGAACAAAGGAGTGTCTGCTGGCGAAGTATTATTGCTTTGCTTTCTTTGTGTTTAGTGAATGAAAAAAAAGTCAATAATAAACACATCCATTAGGAAAACCTTTTAGCCACTTACAGCATAATGGCAGCACCAGTACAACGTCTACATCCTGAAGCCTCTGTTACACTCTTAAGTTAGCTGAACAGATCAATATGCAATGTGTACCGTATCTGACATACATTAAAGATTTTATTTCACCTGAAAAGGCTTTTTACTAAACTGTAATCGTGTTAGCCACGCTAATCGTATTAGCCATGCTAATCGTGTTAGCCACGCTAATCGTGTTAGCCACCGAGTACCGAGTGCTAACATGCTGCTCTGCACTGTCCTATCAGAGCAGACCGAGGCACATTCGAACATTTGCAAACAAGAAAAATCACTCATTTCAAAATCACCCTCTAAACCATGAATGTCCGACTAACCCAGCCTTGCAAGAACAACAGGCATCCGTGATCTTGTCCACAGCTATATTTATGTTGAGGGTGTGAGGATCTGCCGTGTTCCTCATTGACCAGTAGCATTTAGCTGCAACTCGCACAATATTGGAGGCATCGCGTGGCTAAAACGCCTTGATGTCGTGCAAAAAAGATGACATGAACTTGTTGGTTCCCTGTCCATTGTCGTGGCTGATATTTTGTGAAAATCCGGCAGAAATGCTAAACTAATCGACTCAGAAATACTCTGGAGAGTCAGTCGACGCCATGTTAACTAGACGCGTTAAGGCTTTGCTTGTGAGACATGTAGTCCGAGGGGCGTTTCTGGGCGGGGCTTGGTAAGGTCCATTGGCGTGGAGAGATGATGAAAATGGCTGAAGGGTGGATATCAATTATAGGTCAGGAAATGATAAAAGATACAGGTCATGCCCCCATAGGTCCATTGGAGGATCTATGATGCTGTGGGCTGGTTTTTATTCTTAAGACCATGGCAACCTTGGTGGACTGCATGATGCAATACCACAACAGCTGTTCTGGCTTTTGTGCTACTCAACAGCTAGAATAGCACAAAGAAAATTCTGAAAACTGAAAATGGCTCCTTTCCCTTTCGTTTTTCATAGGGTTAATGATCAATCAATCAATCAATCAATCAATCAATCAATCAATCAATCAATCAATCAATCAATCAATCAATCAATCAATCAATCTAGTTTATTTGTATGCCATTCAATGTCCTTTACATCATATAGACACAAAATCACAGAACACACAATTGAAGCATTACATTTTGTCAAGTGCCATCGTTACACATCAGAATCTTAATTAATGTTTATGCTGTTTCAAAAGCGACTCTAAACAGGTGGGTTTTTAGTCTAGATTAGAGGAACTCAGTGATACAAAACAAATGAACACATCAACACAGAAATGGTTCTCCAGCTCAACATTATCCTCACTCCTTGTGTATCTCAGCTTCTGGAGCTAAATACTATAAGTCTGTATTTAGACTTTTGTTAGTTACCCTTGATAAAAATGATTCACTTTCACGTTTTAACGTTACTCAGATGGATGTGAAGGACCCATTTCTTACCAAGCAACCTATTTATTGAACATTATGACTTAGACCTGAGATGAACCGGTTCTCTATTTGACAGTTATGGGAGTGTCACCTGTGGGGATTTTGAACGAGACCCTTTTCCACTAAATGACTAGAGGATGCTTTGCAATCCTCATAGCAAATCTAAGATGGCAAGTTGTCCTGAATCAAACTGCCCCGCTCTGTTTATTGTGGTAGCAGAGTCATAGTGATCCTCTTCTCAGAAGGAAGGTGCCTCCCCTTCCTTTGATTCACCACCCTTGTACTCATCAGTTCATCCTGAGTAACGACAGCGGCGGCATTAGATATGCCACGCTGCACACTTTACCTTCACACAATGCGTTTTTTTTTCTTTCTTCTTCTTCTTCGTCTTTTCAGTCTGACCCAGTGAACCTCTGCTCAAGCAGGAATGTACACATTACATTCCTGCTTGTGTGCCGAAGAGGAAGCATGAATCAATGACATAGAATTGAAAAGGGAAAACACTGAAAGTACACAACGAGGCGGGGAATAAGCCCAGTTGCTGCAGGGGACCCCCCCCTCTTCATGTTCTGGAAATTCACAGCATTTAAAGCAGAAGCACTTTTTTTTTCTTTCTTTTTTTTCTTCTTCTGACTGTGATGCTGGACTGGAGCTCGAAAGAGTTTGTTTTCCATGTCAAAGGGTGGACACCGTCGTTTCAGGTAGAAACCAGAAAACTGGTCTTAATCACCTGATCTGCTTTAGAGGAAGAGATAAGATGAGATATTAAAGAGCATTTTGTAACTTCTCATACTTTCAGGCCTTTATGAGCGACTACGAAGGAAATCAGAATTGAAAGCCCCTCTGACTGTTTATTCACAAGAAACAGAGAAAAAAAGTAAATCTCTCTGCGCTTCTCATGCTCTGCAGAGATCCGTTTCCACGTGGGCCTCTGTTTTCCTGTCATACGTGGGATATGCATGAGGCCCGACAGACATACAGCTGATACGATCAGATATCATTTCCAGCTCTCGATGGCGTCATCCTCCCTTGATCTCTCTCTCTCTCTCTGCAAAATGAAACATGTGTTGCGCCACTGGGAAAATTTCACACAAACCCAGCAGACTCGCCGTCTTACACTACTCAGAAGACACGTGTTTGCTTTTTGTGTTTTGTTATGTTTTCGTGGACTAAAAACACTAATTGTTTCACATTATGCGATGGACTCCTGCTCTTACACAGAAACACACTGACATTTGTTTCCCCCAATCAAAAGTCCTGGGTCTAAAATTAGCTGATTTAAAGGAAACGTGGGTGCAGCGTCACAAGCGGAAAGACCAACGCTGATTAAGATTTAATTCCACAAACCACTTTAAATATACACACAGACCTCTTAACTCTTTATATACTGAAATTATTGCACCATATCTACTGTGAAAGGGCAGCAGAACTAGATGCTGTAAACAACAAAGTATTGGGGGGCCTTTCATTTCATTAGAACTGTATTTTCTTAAAATGAACAGATGTTTTTATTTCAACTTCAGTTTCTTTAGCTGGGAAACAGCTGCTCCCATTTCTTGGTTTTGGTTAATAACAATTAGAAAGGAATTTTTTTTTTCAAGCTTTGTAGGTGATTTCCATCAAGTTCTAACTGCTCATTACACTGTATAATCTTACATTTTTAGGGAAACTAAACTGGTGGAGGAAAAAAAGCAAGAACTGTCAGGCCTAAAAGAAACTATAGTCCACAAAACTTGTCTGAAAATCTCTTGTTTCAAAAGAAAATGGGAAAACCCAGCAATTGACCAGTGAAGCACTACAAGAAGCTCTCCTGAGTTAAAAGAATCATGCCAAGCTTTATGAAATCAAAAATGGAGAATTATTTTTTTAGTGGTCAAACTTTATTAGTCTTGTAAGTTTTACAATTTGGCTAAAGAAACATGAGCAAATTAAGTGTCTAAACATACAACTTGCCTCATTTCCCCCCAAGTATCTCTGGTTTCAACCCTTACATTGGTTTATGATTTGGTAAATACTCCTACTTCAGCTCTTCTGTTTCTTTTTAGTGTGTGTGCTCTGTCTTTTCCGACCCCTTGTCGGTCGTGGCAGATGATTGTTTGCTGGAGGTTTCTTCTTGTTAAAGGGAAGTTTTTCTTCTCCACTGTCACTACATGCGTGCTTTGTACGGGGGATTGCTGTAGAGTGAACAACACAACTCAACCACTGGTGGGACTCCTTGAATAGAAAACAAATTTTAAAAATAAAATAAATTTGACAGCACCTTTTAATAAATAGAATAATTATAATTGGATTGAAGTGACTTTTTTTGTTGAAGATGACGTAAATTCCCTAAATTGAATTTAATTAAAGGGACAATCAAAGTGTGGAGACACCTAAAGGGAACAGCAGGAAGAAGAAGAAGAAACAAAATCCAAGAAAGTAAAAGTTACCAATATGTAGTGAACACAAACCCACAGAGCTGATCTCTAACACAGAATTGTTTTCACCAAATCTCTCTAAAATATAATTGAACAACCAACAATTTCTCATCATAAATCGATGCCATCCTAGAATCTTCAAAGTATCAATGTTTTTATGACCTCTGTGTTATGCTCAGATATCTGTGAATATAGTTACAAATAAACGTAAGTGATTAAATTAAGATTGTGTTAGACTCTGAAATCCAAACGTGCATTTCATTAAATGCACGTTTAATGTGTTTATTATTGCATATGAACACATTTCTTATGAAAAGACCTTATAAGGATTGTAAACAATCTGAGAATGTTCCTGCCATGTTCTTCAGACCCGGAGTCTGAAGAACATGGCAGGAAAACAACAGAATCAGTTCTGTCTGTCTGCCACAAGGTGATGATCACGGTTCTCCAAAGTCCACCTCTGATTGGTCGGTCAGGTCCTCTTGGTAACTTTTTTCCACAGACATTGCGGATTCTCCTCCTGACCGCTGCGTTTTGAGAAACGTGCAAACAGAACCCAGGAACCAGAAGTCTGAATGGCTTGCAAGAATGAGCTTGCAATAAATGTTTTTAATTACATCATACACTGGGCCACATTTGTTGAACGTTGTGTAAAATTTCAGCAAAAGCTTTGTTTTGTATTTCCTTAAATTGATTCTGAGTCAAAAGTGAGGAACCTTGAGAAAAGTATAAACGCAAACACAATGAGTAACCAGAACCACATTCCTTTCCAAGTGACCAATTCTAAGTTGCATAACATTTCTGTCTGGAACACAAAGTCTTTCTGGTGGTTTGAGAAGCTGATAGATAAAAGGCGATTCCAACTTTGGTTTTCTAATCCTAATTTTAATCTGTTCCACACTCTTTAAATACATGCTGGAGAACGCATATTCCTAAACCATGGAAAACATTTTTTATTGACCATTTAATTAGCTTAGACATTTCTTTAGCTTCATTCAGAAAAACAGTTTCTTGTGGCGAAGTAGAATTATGACTATATTCATTTTTCTATTTGTGTATTTTGTTATTTTTAATGCTAATTAGTAGGTAATAGAGAGCTGACATTAGTGTAACTAATGAGAAAATAAATTATTGGTCATCTTTAATACATAAAGATAAAATGAAATTCCCTGTGTGATCTTTGTGATGTCTGATCAATTTTACTCTTGGAAATTTACAGTATTGCTTATATTCATCATATAAATTGTTTAAAGGGAAGGTGAAAACGTTATCCTTTTCAACTGCTTTTTGATTTCATGACAATATCAACCATACGATACCTTAGCCTAGTTTATAAGTGCTACAAATTCTATGATTTCATCTGTTCCAAAATACAAAAACAAAGTTAATCGAATCCCAAAGAAACCAAATCAGTTAATGTAGTATTTAGAGCTTTGTGTTCATAAGAGAAGATTTGATAGCTTTATTTGTTTTACAAGGAAAAAGTCTCCAAATAACTTTACATTTTCTAAATAATATAGAAATTACATGCCTTTTCAAAATAAAACCCCAGGATTGATATATCCTTACTTGCAATGCAATTTGATCAGCTAAAAGTAATAAAAAAATGTCAGCCAACACAGTACAGTAACTATAACAAATCCAATCTATTCTATTGTCAGCATATCATACAAATAAATACCATTCCTGTTGACAACACAAAATACAGTGATGAATATATTTGACAATTCTTTGGAGTCATCTTTAAAGTTAAACTTCTGTTTTCGAATCAAAAAGCTGCATAATTATTTGGAAACCTTGCAATATAATTCATAGATGTTTTTTTAATATCTAATTCTTTTCAGATCAAAATCAGTAGATTTCTCAATCCTTTTTTTGTCTCATAAGAAATACAATTGAATAAGGTCTACAAATAAAAATATTTGTTTGCAACCTTTATTTTGCTTCCCTAATCTGGATCTGAAACAAAACATTTTCCATTCATCTTACTAAATAAGCAACATCCCCATCTAGTGTTGTGAGGAAACTACTGCATCAGCATGTAAAAACGGAGGTATTGCTTTCTAATCAGAGCGAAAGGTGAATGAAGTTATCAAACGTTTTTGCTGCTATTGGGCTTTAGGGTTAAATTTTGTGAATCATAATTTTTAAAAGGTCACATATTGTATTGCTTGCAGGTGTTTGGACTTTCTGAAGCGAAGTAAAATAATTCGAAATTGAGTTTTGATCTTACGTCAAACCTAAATCGGCCACTAGTTGTCGCTTTAGGTTTAAGGTAAAGCAGACAGTAGTTAGTTTTATGCAGAGGTACTTAACTAATTAACATTTGAGCAAATACCTGATGAAAAGGCCGAGAAAATATTCAATAATTCTGATCAGTCAGTTTATTTTACTTTATTTTACATTATTAAATCATCGTATGCCCAGAGTTGTAATCAATGTCAATTGGGACATTTGAGACAAAGTAAGGCAGAGAGAGTATAAGAGTTTGATGGTCCAGAATTTGGACTGAATTCTCCTCCTCTGACTTTTATTTGCATGGTTGACTAAGAAAGAAACGTTATTTTTGAAGGACTCGTGACTGAAGATAAGTGTTTGGGTTTAGTCATCCAAGAAATAATAATAATAATAATAATAATAATAATAATAATAATAATAATAATAATAATAATAATAATAATAATAATAATAATTTCACATTTAAAAAAATAAATCTGGTTGATTATTCTTTCCTTATTTGTTTAATGATTGATAATTCAGGATAAGTAGCTGGGTATGTATTTGCTTTCTTTGGAAAATATTATAAATCGATGACTGCCTTTTCAAAACATAATATGAATTTGATCAAAAAAAAAAGAAAACTCTGAGCATAACAAACAAAATATGTGTCAATACATTAGTTTAATCTGTGTTTTATCAGTTCATCCTTAACAATAATTTGTTTTAAATTGAGTTGAATTAGGTCTGTTTCACTCATCATTCACTGGTAAGCGTATGCATCCTCCGATTGTTCTGTCCTCTTCTCTATGTTCACATGAACTGTATTTTACAGTGTTTAAATGATCAAAATACCTGCCCTCGTTCACAAATTTGAATGCTGTTGTGAGCATTCAAATTTATGAAAACAATGCTGAAACTTTACACAGGGGTTTTCGAAAGTGCTTAACAAGAGAAAAGATAGTTTTCTCATGCACACCGGATATCGTGTTAGCATCTTGTGGACGCCGGAATAGTAGCCAATCAGGAAACGTACACATACTCAGACTACTAGAGAATGGTTGTAGAAGAATATCTAATTTCATTAAAACATAAAAATATCTCTGATAAAGTCATACAAAAACCAGGTGAACTATATCTCTTGTCTACTTTCAAATTATCCTCTTGTGCTCTGGTGAGTTCAATCCATGTCCCTCTAGACTCCACAATAAATAAATAAAACTGTGATAAAGAAACCAGCATCAGGTAGACATTCAGCAGATATCAGCTGTTGGTCAGACCAGATAATTGCATGTTCATGCTCTTTGGACAGCAGGAAGTTGTGTTTCATTGATAAGCATCTGTTATCAGTAGTTTTGTGACACCAATACAGCAAACATTGTGAAAGACAGCAAGAAAACAAAGAAAAGGAAATGGAATCAAACACATAAAGTCAAATACAAATCGGTATTCTGAATGAGCAGGCAAAGTACTGTTCTTACATCCTACTACAAATACTGCAAATAATACAACAAAACATTCTGTGTGAAAACCTAAGTTTCAGTAACTGCATGACTATGTCATAAAGGTGCATTGTGACTGATGTGTGACCTTCATAGTGACATTTGCATGTAAAATGTTATAAATTTGCTTATAGAAACCTCCTTGAATATACATCCCTTTCGACAGGTCAGGTTTATGCAGAACCGTGATTTCTTAAAACAGAAATATAATACTGTCAGAGAGCAAAAACATTGCACTTTACTTCAAATGGAGATTTACATACGGCTAGAAACCTAAAGAAAGGTAAACCTTTGTTGCTTTTCACTTAAGATTTTATAACCCTGTGATGGACACATTTGTTCACTGAGCCATTTTATGCCCAAATGCATGTTTGCTCAACAAAAGCATCGGATAAAAGTTGTTTGAACTGAGAGCAAATGGCTTTTACGCTCTAAATGTTAAAACTGTTTGTCTCTTTTGCAGATATGATTGGAAGTAGAAATGAATGTTGCAATCACACACAGGAAAGAGAGAGAGTGAAAAAGACAGAGAGAGAGAGAGATGTTAAAAGAGCAACCAGGAACTCCCTCTCCTAGGTCTTGCTCCATTTCTTCCACACTTGAGGAACATTGAAAAGGTAAGCAACCGACTCTTTAATTAAGTACATAGCTTTTATTCCCCAGGTTGTAAATTGTTTTTAATTGACGTTAGTTACTGTGGATTCTAGGGGGGGAAACTCGTTATGAGCTTGTAATCTCAGCTGCAATCATAACTTTGCTGCGGGTAAAGATAAACTGTTCATTAACACGGGAGTCATTGCATGCAGCTACTCACAAACAGGTCTGAATGCAGGTTTGTGCAGAACCCTCAGGCTTGTTAAATGTACTACTGACAGATTCCTTTCACCTTAATCACTTGTGCGGCTACACCTACTGTGTGCAGTTGTTTATTGATAATAGATTGCTGTGAGCAAAAAACAAAAACATTTTTGGTTCACGTACTATTTGAGGTCTTTAGGCTGGTTCCTTAGTATAGCTGCTCTTGTACAAAACAGAAGAGGATGACAGAAAGGAAGTAGGTGGTTTCAGTCTGGTTTGAGTTGAGGACATCAGCTTTGTCTTTATTTTAGACAACATATGTGCAACCGTTCTCCTCCTGTGTCTTTGCAGAATTGAGGACAGGTGTGTTGTTTTTCAAGCTCCACATCACCTCCATGGCTGACCAAAACTCAACACACGCCCTTGATACCTCCAGCAGCCAATTGCAGGACGACGCTTCCAGGGGAATCCAAATTACAGTCACTCTGCTTATTTTCCTGGTAAGAAATGTTCTACCTGAAATTATAAACTGCACGACTAAAAATGCTTCAGCTATGATCTTTTATTTCCTTTGCGATCCAGGAATGAAAAATGCACTCAGTCGTGCTCACTGGCTGACTATGTCTGTTATATTTATGATGAAAACCATTTGATGGGCGAAAGCCGAAGAGAAATCAGACAGTAACATGTCATGTTTAACTGGAAAATCTAAATCTCTTCCTACGCCGTTTGGCTCCCTTAGGTGGGCGTGCCTCTCAATGGGTTGGTGGTCTGGGCACTTGGACTACGGGGTCGGCGTCACCTGGTGCGCAGAGGAAGCACAGAGGAAACGCGTGCTGCCAGCAGTTTCAGAGTCTACGTCCTGAACCTGGCCGTGGCTGACCTTATCCTGCTCCTGCGGACTCCTCTCATGGTTGGCTTTGTCGTTAACAAGTACAGCTGGCCATTTGGAAAGGAATTCTGTCACCTGGTAATGTTCCTGCGATGTTTTGGGCTGTACGCCTCCGCTTTCCTCCTTTGTGCTGTGGCTCTGGAGCGTTGCTTGTGTCTGCTCAGGCCCGTGTGGGCTCGACTGAAGCGGCCCTTCTGGGCTGTTCCTCTGGTATGTGGGGTCCTATGGCTGACGGCCTTAATCTTCTCTGTCCCCTACATTTACTTTGCTGAACTGAAGAACGTAACCGGCAAATACCATTGCGTGGAGAGCGGAAATTCTAATCTCGGATTGTTTCTGACAGAAACAATAGCTGGCTTCATATTGCCTCTCATGGTGTTCGTGGCAAGTAACTTGGCTGTTTTGCTCACCATTAACAAAGCCATGCCTTCAACACCGAGTGGCACAACGCCATCGATGGCACGGAAGATGACCAGGATGTACCATGTGCTCTTTTCCACCATGGTCCTCTTTCTCACCTGCTGGGTGCCCTACTTTGTCTGTCGCTTCGTGCAAGCCCTGGCAGAGAATAAGTCTGCTTTGTACTACTCAGCAACGAAGGCCGTATACATCTCTCTGTTTCTGGTGTACATCAAGAGTGCTCTTAATCCTGTGCTGTACGTGTTTGCTGCCAGAGGCCTGGGCCGTGCTATCAAAAAGTCACTCGTCTCAACAATTGAAAAACTTTTCAATGAGGAATCCTACGAGTCCATACGAAGGAAGTCACTCAAGACCTCACAGATCTAATCCAGATGTTTAGAAATGTTTTGGAATAATACTTATTGATGACCTCATCCATCCATTTCCTGTCCACTCTGAGGAGGGGCTCCAGTAGCCATGGGGCAAGAGAAAGGGTCCACCCTGGAAAGGTCACCAGAACCACACATGGCGATAATGTACAACTTAAACTCAAGAGCAGTTTAGAGAGACTGATTAACCTAATCGCTATTTTTGGACTGTGAGAGGCCACCAAAATACCTGGAGTGAATTCTACAAAGAAAGGGCATTTTTGAGCCCAGGACTTTCTGTGATGTTTTTTTTTTATTATTATTTGTAAAGTTTTTTTGTCCTCCCATTAGACTCTTCCTACTTCCCCATATATGAACATTGTAAATAAAATCTAAGGAATGTTACTGTGACGCACTTTATGTCAATATTTTTCAATCTGCATATGAGACAGAGAAACAAGTTTTTGGGAATGTATAAAATGTATTTTGAAATTGTGTGTTTTTGAACCTATTAATAAATATTGCTTTGTTGCAGTTTTTTGTTGTTGGTATTTAATGTACATGTGACGCAAGTAAAAAGATTTAAATACCCCCAGAATTTTTCCACACTCTAACTACACACTTAGTGCTTTTGATTGGGACTTTATATTCCAGATTATAACAAAGTAGTTTGTAATTGTGCAAACTGTTTAGTTACAAATAAAAATCAAATAAGTATGATACTCCAATTAAAGTTCCCCCTCCCCAGTTTAAATGACGTTTAGATAAAATGGGAAAAAAGGGAGTTTGGAGGGTTTTATTACATTTGCGAAGCATTTCATGGAAAGGCACCACCATTTATTTTATATTTTATACCATTTATATAATATACAATAGTATATGTGTTATATTCTTTAGTGTTAAGGGTCTAATTAGATTTTTTTTTGAATGAGCACATTTGTTAACCAATGGTAAATTCCTCTCACAATCATTCTAAATCAGTTAAAAGTTAAGGTTTTTTTCACGCTAACAGAGAAGTGAAAATATATTTATTCATCCTCCACATCTGTATGGATACAGCAAAAGAAACAACTTGTAGATTTTAACAAACAAAAAAGCTGGGTATAGACCCAGCGTTTCCTTTTGTTAAACTCTACAGCAACTTTTTGTTAAAATCTACAGCAACCTTTCTCAAGTTTAGGAGTTTAAGCAACTAATTTCAAAACTCAGTATTGCCAAATCATTTCCCTGAACTAAATGACTTCTCTTTTAGTCTGCTTCTGCTGAATCTGCTGCATCTTCATTATTCATAATTTAGATAGATTGGAAACTCAATTTTACCAAAGAACATGGCATCATTTATAAATATATCAAATACATTTCAACTAAAAGGCAGCCCGATGTGACTAGAGGAAAAAATATTTTTTAAAAACAATTTTAAAAAATGATGCAACAACATGTTTAAGTGTGCACATCTCTAAATATTTTCTTTTTGTTCTACTTTAGCATTCGGCCTTGAGGTATGCAGCCACCTCTAACTGCAGGCTCTGCTTGTAGCAGATATGGACAAGAAGCTGAGTAAAGAGATCTGGTGGATCTCCTCTTGAATGTAAATGAAACAAATGAAATTATTTTTGATTTCAGGAGGTTAGATCAAACCCTATTACCACCATGGGATAAAAAAATTGAGGTGGTTGAGGAATATACATACCTTGGTGTTCATCTGGATAACAGACTGGACTGGAGATTCAACAGTGAAGCATAAGGCCTCTTATAGGCATAAGAGTGAACATAGCAGACTTTCATTACTGAGCAAGTTTAGGTTCTTAAAGTCTTGCAACAATATGCTGCATATATTCTGTTGTGGAGATTGCACTTTCTTATCCAGCATTTGTTGGGTTGCAGCATCAGGGCCAGGGAATAAAGCAGCAACCTGATAAAAACAATGGCTGGTTTTATTCTGGGGATTTCTGTGGAAGCTCAGGAGATGATGATGCAAAGAGGAATTCTTCAGAAAAATCATAAAAAAATTTTAAAACCCTGAAAATCCTCTTCATGAAATTGTTTTACAACAATGGTGTCTTCAGTCTGAGGGTTCTTCAGATTCACTGTAGTACATAGAGCTACATCAGCTACTTTCTGCCCTGAGTCATCAGCATCTGAGTTATTAAAGAAAGTTGTCTAATATGAGTTACAACATAGTTTTCTCAGGCCATGCCACATTTTTCAACAAGATTTCTGTCTTACCGCTGTTCAGACATAAGGAGGATAAAAAGCGAGTTGTCACGTGTGGATCTAACCAGCATAAGTTTGAAATTGTTGCAACTCCTTCAGTATTAATGTAAAGCCCTTTGCAGGCCCCTGACCAGATTCTGCATTGTCTTTTTATTAGTTATTTAGAAAGATCCAATCGTAATACAGTCCTTGTTGTTCCACATTTTCTCCAGATATTGATGATCATCTTAATTATGACCCAATATAAACATATTTCTCTAAATTATTTTTTGTAACCTTCTCCTGGCTTATACCTTTGTACCATGATGCTTTGTAATCTCTTTGTAAACTAAAGGCTGAAATGGAGCATATGTGGAAAAAAAACCTGACAGACTTTAGTTGTGATTTATCAGGTTCTCTATAGCTGATGACAGATGTGTTCACAGAAAGACAGAATGCAAAATTTATACATAAGATGGACCAATAAAGATTTCAAAAGGTTATTGTAGCTTTAATATTTTTTAAACATCCCCCTCAAACATACCTGCTTGTTTTTCAACTGAACTTTATACATCACATTAAAGTTAATCATCTCTCATGTTCTTGCGTTTTATTGCACCGCTAACAGCTGGCGTTTTGACAGAAGTGTGCAGACTTTTTCTCTGTGTTTGATCCTTTTCTCCTCTGCTTGTACTCAAATTCCTGATTTTCAAGATCTTCTGGATGAGTCCGTTTGGCTGTTATCCGATCTGTGTTAGTGAGGATAACAGGGGATTTGCAGCAACAGCATTGGAGCACTCTTCAGTTGAGAATAAAGTGTGACTTCCACGTGAATCTTTTTGTCTGCCTTGCTTTTGATGATTGGAGATTTCCTCCAGGTTGGATTTATTTTTTGAGATGACTTGTCAGGAATGAAGCAAAAGGACTTATGGAATAGCTGCTATCGGGGTGTGTCTTTTCATCAGAGGACACATTCCTGCCTGTGTTCAGGCTTGCAGGAGGCCGGGGCGTGATTAGACATTAATTCATGATGCATCTTGCCAGCAGGTTTGTGACACTCGGAAAAGACGTGAAGGCAAAAGTACAAAAGTTGATATCTTGCCTCCAGGAAAACGGTTTTATGGATTCCAACCAGCATCACATTACTGTGCTGGAATGCAGTTGTGCTTAAAAGGAAGTGATACCATAGTATAGCCATGTTTAAAGAAGTGATAATATTGTGCTGAATTATTACTTTCAGTTGGGAAAAAAAATTGTTTCAGTTCACATAACTAATGGTTACATCCTACCTCTTGAATGCAGGAGCCTTGCAAACTCCTCAACTTCCTTGGAAACAGCTGATTATGTGGATTTATTTATTTTTCCACAAATGTTTATTTAATTTTTTAAAAACTACACTGCTACTGACTCACTCTAAATGACATTGATTTGGTCATCAGTGTAAATATAAAGAGTCATAGTGTCATTATAGACCAAGTTACATCCTAGTTTAAACTTTCTCCTGCTACTCTAATATTTCCAGCTACTCCTGCCATTCTCTGATTCTTAGTTCTGTTTCTTGTTTTCAGCCCAGTGCTTCTGTGTTTTCTGAACAAACTCATTACCGGCTCCCGGTTTCCTCACGGCTCTCTCGGCCTAACGTAGAAAGCTATTTCAGTCATTAACTACTTGTGCTTGTCCTTAGTTTTCTTTTCCACAGAAAAAATACTCCTGGGTCAGTGTGTCATTGTTTTTTGTCTTCACATCCAGTTAACCACCAGCAGGTTCCCACTCGTATTAGGCCAGGTGAAGAATGGCATCTCTTTTCTTCTTTTAAATAAACCTGTTCCTTTCCAATGTTGCTCACTCAGGATGAGGGATTGCTGCAGAATGAATCAGCAGGGATTCTCAGACATATGTTTTTATCAGCTGTCAATGCATAATCAAAGGAATTTGGCTACTTTGGTACAAGTGCGCAATGAATACCTGTATCTGGAAAAGAACAATGCAACTGAATTTTACTGGAATAATTTAAACTTATTTACATTTGGGTTGCATTGGATTCTGTCCAGTTAGATATGCAAAAGATATGCATTCAAAATATGCATTTATCTAGTAGATTAGTTATTTCTCAAGAGGTGTAAATCAAGATATACAATCTCCTTACGTCACTGTAAACTCGTAAAAGCTTCCATCTACAAAAAAAACTGTTCATAAAAACATTTTAAAAACCAAAAGACTTCACATTTTTTAACGAAACATGTTTCACTTCTGTTTCTGTTGTCGAGTGAAACTTTATTTGAAAACAATACGGTGCTTTAGTGCCATATATAAATGTAGCGCAAGGCTGGACAGACAAAAGGCAAATATATCTTATGTTTCAAAAGTAACAATTTTAATTTTAAGATAAATGGATCAGAGAGCAAAAACAATTCAGCTGTTTTTGCAAGATAAATCTAACCACAACAATCAACCTAATTAAAAAAAAAAAAAAACTGAAATAATATTTTCTGCATTACAAACCCTTAAGAAAAATGTGTCTCTGGTTAATCGTCATAAGTTGCACCACTGCTCAGTGAGGGGAAGAGTTGATCAGCATGTTTCTGTGCCTGCAGTAATAGGACCTGTGCGTCCTGGGTGGTCGCTGGTTTCTGCAGAATGATCCCCAGCTTCTGAGCTGTCACCTCATAATCACACTGTGGTATTATTTTCCGTAAACGAGTCTGAAATAAACAGAAGATGCAGTGGTCACTGTGGTGCTCGAAGATTGGGTTTTGCTAAAGTAACATTTGCACAAGATGATAACGTGCAACTCTCACGAGTTAATATGTACAATGAGATTTAAAAAAATGTTGCAATAGCTGACAGGCGTTTCACCACAAAGGGCATCCTCAATGTTTCCTGTTAAATTTCACAGGAACTGCACATGCAGACAATTTCACGTTATTAAAAGTAGCAAGATAAACAAAACAAAACGTGTCCAGAGTGAAAAGACACAGATAATAAAGCGGTTTTTGAAGAGCATCAAAACTCACCTCTAATGTAATTTCCTCTTTTTGTGGCAGAAGAGACGGAAGCTTGAGAATGCATTGATCACTTATTTTGAATATCTGCAGGTGGGCAGGAAATAATTGCTCACATTAGTGTTTTTTACCACAATCTCAGATCTCAACATCTCAGCCATCTTTTGTCGATTTCTTGTACTTTTAGACATGAGAGATCTTCCGAACAGAAGTGAAAGTTCTAAATGCTCACATGTGAAACATTCAAGTTTGAGACGACAGTGATTCACTTCATCTCTTTCATAATCACTGCGATTTTGAAATGTCCCATTCAAGTAGAAGACTCAAAGTGTGTGCAACCAAGATTTTTTTTTTCAGAATATGTTGATAACTTCTTAGAACACAAGACATAATGTTCAATTAAAAGAAACAGTCAATGCATTGGAATGGGTTGAAACAAAACAAAAATCAAAAGAATGTAATACTAAAAGTTGCCATAAATCTGAATAAATAGTGTATGTGGATAATGACAGACTTTTTGCTTTCACCTGTTTTGCTTTCTTTTCTTCTTCCTCCAACTCATCTCTCAGCTTTGAACATATCTGCTGTAAAGACAGTGTCTGCTCCTCTGTCCTTTCCAGCACGGTGACAACAGCCTTCAAGTCTGACTGAGCTACCAAAATACAGATACATGTTCTGTGAAACAAACGCCTTATGTTTTAAAACGTGTGGATCAGAAGGAACATTATGACTGCTAAAAGGCCGACAAAAACACAATGTCTTCATTACAGTATCATATGACTGTGAGGGGGAGGACAGAAGGCAGGAAATGAACTCATGTGTTTGACACACAAGCCTGTGGGGACTTGAGCAAACCTGACAAGGGAGAAATCTCTAAAGTTATAATATGATCTGATGTTAGAGTCTACCAACACACGGTAGGTGAAGAAAAACAATTATCCAGAGAGACTGCTATGGCAGGTAAAAGATCAGTAAGCCATACAGGAAGTAAAGACCATGTAATTCCACATAAGTGGGACTATAATCCTGCGCATTGAAGGTTTTTGTTTTGGGTAAACATGATAAATTAGGGAATGTGTGCCAACATTTGTACTATCTTTACACTTTTCAGGAACACACACACAAACAAAATAAGATGTTGCCATGGTCTCTAATTTTTTCTAAATCCAAGTCACATTCAGAATGTGATGGTTGTGCCACACAAACAGTTCGCTCATCAAAGCTACGACCTCAAATCCTACAGAATCAGCTTGAGATTTAAAGGGTCAAATATTAATATTACCTAATGATTCTTCAAAGCATGCTTTGTTTCTTTAAATGACCTGGAAATCAGCAGATATCACTTTCTTGTAGAGCTAACAGAAAAGGCTACCACAATTGAAAAATAGCTGAGGTGTTGCCACAAATATGCTCTAACTTCTACAGGAAACATCTGCGTAACCTGGGTTTTTTTCCTCTTCACTTTGGCAGGGAAATGTGGTAACAGATAGCAGCAAAATGCTTAGTTTCAGTCTTGTTAAACAACAATTTCTTTTATTCATATCAATCTACACCCAAAATATTACTTAGAAAATATTCATGAAGACTGAAGATAAAGAGGACAAATATTACTTTGAGCATGTCTGGATTTATTTTGTTAACATGATTCTCACCTTCAGGGAGTTCAGCGTCGTCTTTCCGAGCTCAGACTTCTTGGTCTCCTCCTGGTGGCGTTGAGCTGAATGAATCAAATCTCCCCGTTTCTGCGCTGGAACCTTAAGTTGTGCACAACGAGCTAAAAACCTGGAAAAATTTGCAGAAAGCATATCATTCAGATTGCATCAGAAGTGTTTGACGTCTCGTAACCACACTGGATTCTATATGGTGAAATAATGTGATGCATGCTTATCAGTGTTTACTGGAATCTCACAGGCGATATATAAACTCACAGGAGCAGCACTTTTCTGCTCGATATGTTTCTTATCTTCCACATAGGAACCCAAATGTCATTATGAACCAAATTATTCATTTCAGTTGCTTTTGATATCACATCCACCTGATACTCCCTAATAGAGTTTAGGTAAATAAATCTTTGATGAAATACATTACAATGAAATTGAATAATCCTGTATTTGTCTTTAAAATTCATACGGTGTGCATTTTACATATGACTTATTTGATGAATTTGTTAGACACTCACTTATTTTTGATGATGTTTAGATGTTCCTGGCTCTCTTTCTTCCCTGACCGCTTCAAAGCAAGTGTTGCTCTGTCAACACAAAGGGGTTATTTTCATTTTTCATGCATAGTAATTATTTGATATTGATATTGTCATTGCAAGCAGGGATAACATTGTTATATTTAGCTCTATTACACTATATGTTTTGTAATAGTTGCTGAAAATTGATTAAGCTTGAGCTGCACAGTCTATCAAATGGCAATCATCATTCCATTCAATGTCTACAGTACTCCAACTGATTGCTTAAATTTGATACGTAGCAGGATACTAAGATTAGAGTAAGCAAAGAAAAAGAGATAGGAAAATATGGGCTGTTTGTAATTGATATTGCATTGTTTAGCAATAGCATAATAATTATGTATCTTGATATGATGCAGCCCCAGTGTAATACAACTTGCAGTGAGTCTAATAAGTGTAAATATGTTTAAATCTTTAACTTGTGATAGCAGCATTGCTATGAAAAATGCATGCAGAACTGACAGTTGTTTAATTTTTAACAGACAGGTTAAATGACAAGTAAATTAACTATAGATTTTATTTTGAGATAGAAATGAGCAAAAAAAAAACACAATATTTAATAATAATATTTTTACTCCATGATTTTCTAATATATTGGTGTCCTAGTACATACCCTCATGAGCTGATGATTTATAAAACGCTTAATAGTTTTCAAACTGAAAAATAATCAGTGTGAAACTCACAGTATGGATAAGTCCAATATGTTCTCCACAGTATTGATGGTAGACGGGGGCATCGGCCTCCAGCTGTCCTGAACGGTCATTTTCTTTGATACTGAAGGTGAATCCCCTTTAGCTTTTAGCAACAGGCAAAAGAAATATCACATCAACAACAAATCTGTTTCCTGTATCTGAACAGTAGAGTACATAAGCAGATTTTACCTTTTCTCTCTTTAACTGATTTGGTGAGAGGGATCTTCTTATCACCTTTCTCCTTATCCTAAAATAGGTGACAGTGGCTGATTGTAGTGAATTTACCAGCGAAACAAAGCAGTATATTAAACGGTTGTGTGTTTATAATATCTCACCTCTTTTGCAGGAAATCCCGACGCCTTTTCTTTTTTCTTTTTCGGGTTGGGGCCTTTTATTGGAGGCCGTTTGGAGCCTCTTGACGGCTTCATAGTATTAATTGTACAGAAACAGCTAGCTAAATAGCTAACTACCAACGCCTTAAAGCTTCGATAGTATTAATAAGTTGAAATTATTTTTAACCAATATTTTTAGACTTAAAGTGATTTGAGACACAAACGACACAGTAGAAAACGAGTAACAAAATCTAAAACTGAGGTATCGGTATGTTATTATTACCTATCGATCTGTATTTTCGCGCTGTTGTTTTCGAAGTTTAAACTCAGAGCGCATGCGTCATTAGTGGGTGACATTGCCCAGAGTCATGCTTGCCAGGCAACATGTTCTGGCGACTGCAGCATGCATGAGAAGACCAAATAATTCATATACACCTACTGATCTTGATGGATATAAAAACAGTATAGTCATTTCGCTGTACGAATTTACGATACATTCGCAAGGCTAAGATGTGGCAACAGGACGCCTGTAAGACAAAACCCGGGGAAGTAACTACACTATGACCCCAAAACCACTCAAACCATCAAATAACTATAAAAGCATCTCTACTATAAAAAGCTACTGTACATCTGCATAGTGTTTCCTCCTATTCTGTCACTCCCATAAATGGCAAAACATATTTCTCTTAGATATATGGTTTTAAAGGGGCGTTATTATTATGGCAGAAAAAATTCCCCATAGACGGCGCCATTCTATGGTACAATCAAGTCAGTACGTCACCTTCACTTGTTTAAATATGGTGCATATATAATTTAAAAGAGGTACTACTTAAGTTGTCTTGCCTCTTTAAGAAGCCCCCCTACTCTTTCTGAAGCTCCACCTTCATCACAATGCTTTTCTATTATGCAAGTAGGCGGTGCATTGAGAGAATAAGCATTTGGGCAACCTGAATGGCCCAAGGATTCCAGAACCATGTATGAAAGAATTAAAGCAACAATCCACGTATGTTTTTGATTAGCTAACATAATGACATGATATAAAGATTTTAAGAAATTCTGTTTAAGAAGCACCAATGTCCAAGAAAGACTCATTGGTGAGGTTAAAAAACGAGGCAAAAGTACCTGATTCAGGCTGACTTACAATCATTATTTGAATAATAATTTGAATATATTTAAGGAGTAGTCAAATCTAAAGTGCATATAGACAAGTTGTTGTTTTTTTCTTTTTTTCTCGCTATAACAGATATTTTACTGCAGATTTACAAAGTATATGCAAGAAAACAGCTTATATCTGCACTATGAAACTCGTAACATTTTTATGTTAAGCTATCAAAAACATCAACTGCTTAGATTCATATATCTCTATTTGTGCAAAAATATTTTTTTGGGGGAAAAAAATAAAAATATTTTCTGTAATTTATATGCAGTATAGAATGAATGTTACCACAAAACACATAGAAATATCAGTAGTCAAATTAACCTATCTTTTCATATTTTCATTAGCTTTATATTTTTCTATAAATTAAATGAGATGTTATTTGTTTTCACTTGTCCCATGTTTTATTTGTTGATTATGAGTCAGAACCAAGTAGCTTGATAGTAAAACGCAAGTCATTGGTTTACATAAGCAAAACATAAAAAAGACCTAACAAAATGTGTCATTGGAAAAAAGAAAGTTGTTTCTGAAAGTGAGGGAGTAACAAAATTCAGGTCGAGTCTTCAGACATGCGGTCTGGATGATGTTGGCTGTCCCCCAGGTCCCTCACACCCTCCCTGGAAAGTGAAATTTGCCTGCAAAGCGTCCATGGTTGCGCAGGTCAAATGGACTAAGCACCTTCCTGATGCCCATCATGTTGCCTTGGGCTATCTGCTTGAAGGTCCAGGGATTCTGGTTGTTCTCCTCCATCTCTTTCTGCTTTCTGTGCATTTCTTCCAGACTCTCTCGGCTCATTACCTGAAATAATAAAGGCAAAGCATTGCTTTATCATGCAAAAACCAAATTGTAAAATAACCTAAACTATAGTTTTCAATCACTTTGACTTGAATGATGTGAAAATATGGCTATCAATACACAGAATATGAACTGTTTGTTAAAAACAAAGAAATAGATACATTTGCTCTCAGAATTAATTTCTTTTATTATGTATTTTCTGTTTTCAATGTGTCTAATAAAAATAGGAATGAGAAGAAATGTTGCAATGTTGGTCTTGCAAACAACGTTGTAACAACATTGCAAGACCAACAATGTTGTTTCGCTGAGACAGTGCCAATGAGGACAGGCCAGAAAATGGATGTTGCAGAGGAAGGAAGGAGGCAGCTGCACTATTTTTTAGAGCCCTGTACGTCTTAAAATGCTGAAATTATTTAAGATCTTTTCTTTGAATCCTGAGCAGTTGTTCGGCCAGCAGTTAAAATTATGTGGGGCTGCCTGACTGCAGATTGGCTTTTAACAGAATCTTTCATTTTACACTTCTTACATGGAACTTAAACACCACTTATCGGCAATGTTCAATCAAAAAATTTCATTTTTAATAATATTCAAGCAGCTTAACAGATCCACTAATAAGTTTCCTTTGAGGCAGAGTCCAGTCAAATCAGTGCAGCACTGAATAAAAAACGGTGTTATGGTTACACATTAGTTCCTACTGGTTACATTAGTTTCTACGTAAAGCCTTATGAAGAAACTAATGAGCCCTTTGCTAGGTGAAAATGTCCAGGTAATAGAAAGTTTTGATCTGAGCCATTTAGGCAGTTAAGGGTTGTGATTATGATTAAAACAAAGCAAACAATGATTTGATGATATATGACCTCATAGTTCTTGTATTGTCATTCCTATACTCAGAAAATGTTTGAAAAAAAAACAGGGAAATTCTGCTAGGGTATGTGAATTTATCACCACAGCTGTAAATGTACACCAGTTTGGTTTCCTTTTGCCATTGTGTCTAAACAGCAACTGGAACAGAGCACAGTCTGAGATCTCACCTTAGCAGGAAAGGGCAGCTTCTTGGCCACTTGAATCAAGACATGCTCAATCTGCCCCAGCTCCACCTTTCCTCCCAGCTCCACAATCAAACGTCCGGACCGGACCGGAGTCACGTAGTGATCGATGGCTCCTTTACCGCCGCCCATGCGTTGGCCCAGGCCTTTACGCGTGATTGGCTTGTACGGGGCATTGATACGCCACCGGGCAAATGTTGTGTGGGGATCTATATTTCGGTTTATTGTTAGACGGATCATCTCTATATGACCCCAGTGCAGGTAGCCTCCGCCCATGGCCTGAAATATAAAGCAGCAAAGTTACTTTGATATTTAAACGCTCAAACTCAGCCATTTAATTGTGCAAAATAAAGTTAAAACATGTGGACAAATGTCATAAAAATACAAAAAAAGGTGTAAAACTTTGGTCATTATACTGTGGTAAAGATGTGACATATGTAACGGACAATTTCAGCTGTCAGAAAATCCTCAATTGACATCAATGCACTCACAACGATGGCATATTGCCCACTAGTGAAGGTATTCGATGCCATGGCCGGTCCTTGGATATCCCTGAGCTTCTTTCTCTCTTTCTTAGCCTGTTTTAGGTTGGGTACCTTGTTCAAAAACTTCAGCTTTGGTTTCTCTGGCAGCACAACATCTTTAAGAGAGGAATGAGGACAAAATATTATGATGCGGGACAGGAAATGATCTGAGGAACTCTAAAGCCTGCATCCATGAAGTGGAACACAAGGCACATGAGAATTACTACACCGCATACAGCAAAGCTCAAAATCATTTACCGCCCTGACAGTTTAAAATTTTCCAACATGATTACCAGGTAATGGAGGGAGCCTTAAATTAGATAAGATGTTAAAAACACCAGTGAAAATGTGTGAATCTGGTCAGTAACTATAAGACTTTTGATATTTGAATAAAGAAGCTTAAATCATGTAATGGCAAGATTTTTCTATTGATTACTGAGGAAGCGATAAATTTCTTTTGACATAAATATAACATCCCTTTTATATTGTCTTATGATCTCTTGACTGAGTGATGTCAGTCTTCTTTCACATTAGTAACAAACGTCTTAGTTGAAGGACATGAAAAATCAGACAGAGGTATGAATAATTTTTGATAATTATCAGTGTCTTATGTGCTCAAAAAAAGTCTCATATGAATGAGAAGATGAAAGCTTACTGCTGTAGTCTGGAGTGACTGAAAATGTCTTCAGCCCAGCAGCGCAGATTTTCAAATAGCTGTGCAGAGGAGCTGTGGAGTAAATACAAAGTTGATCAAATGACAGATTGTGATTAGCTGCGACTCAAACCCCCCAAAAGGTCGTGGTGAAGTTTAGGATTGCATTTAAATTTGACATAGCATGACACTGAGTCGGTTTTTTTTTGTTTCCAGCTTTAGCAGATATAAAGGACAATTGCTGTGCGGGAGCCCATGTGATCCATTTCTGTTCATCTTCATTCGTCGATCAGTAATTGAGAATTCCTAAGTGCCCAAATGCACCATTGTTAGGAAAAGCCTCATTACCTTGCTGGTGACCGTGAGTTCTGCAGATTACCGTCAGGCCGCCGACAGCAGCCTTAATGAGGGAGAGCATTTTGTACCGACCGACACTAAAAAAACCGTAATTTTTATTTCGTTTGATTCATACCTCGGCATTTTAGAAATACTAGCAAAATACTGTATTTTTAGGAGCGCCACACGCTGAGCAAGGTCGCTGCCATTTCTGTACAACAAATACTTCCGCCAAGATGAGGCAGGCACTTCCTGTTGAAAGTGACTTTCAAAATAAGCGGTGCTTTAATTTCGATCACTTTTCTGTAAACATAATTTCTGCACAGATTGACTTCTTAAGGACATTTTAAAAGTTTATTTGCTCCGGTGGAAATTTCATTGAATACCCTCAATGAAAAAAAATAAGCGACAGATTTGAAAGTAGAAACTTGTGAAATGTCAAAGTTGTCAAAATATTGAACTCATTTAACATTTAAATTCCCCTTTAAAAGCGTTTATTTGATAAATAGGTGAAGTTAAATTACATTTTACTTTTGCAAATGAGAAATTGTTAGGTGTAATTCAGTCTTCCAGGTTTCTAATACTTGGAATTAGCCAAGTCAATAATAGAACTTAATGCATTTATTCAAAATGACCATGTTATAGAAACATCTATGGACACCTTGCACGTTTTAAAACTAGCGATTTGAGTTGTTTTCATGAGGTGTTGAACATGGGTCTAATATATAGTGTATAAGAAGGACAGTCTGCTGACATTTGATGCATTCAGAAGATAAACAACCACTGATGCATACCCTCACACCTTTAAGTAGCTTTGAACCCACATTTTTATGTAAAATGATAAGACAATCAGCATGAAAACAAAATATTTTGGTGCTTTATGGTTTATTATCAGAACAAGGTTTTGGCATTTCACATAAACATCGGTTTCTCCAGCAGGTATGTAGCAGTTTTCCATGGGAAACATAATTTCAGCCTCTAAGGTCATCCACAAACAAAATTATGTCCTTACCTACAAAATTCATGTTACATTATAGTTGCAACAAAAGATAAGGTCTTAAATAAAATGAGCGTAAAGAACACACTGTCATTTTTTTCAAGAACAAGGTTTCAAATCTAGAACACTTTTATGAAAACTTCTTCACACAACTTCTAGGTGGCTAAATGCCAGGAGAATTTGGCTATTTTCTCAGTCAATAAAAATACATGTCACCTCTCTCTTGTCAGTTTTGACAAGAGAGAGGACGTTAGTGAAGATGCTAAATCCCATGGTAGAGAAGATCATATTTTGGAATATTCTGAGGATCTATTGGACTCTGGACAATCATTTTCCCCCTCATGGCTCCTCTGTAAATCACCTCAATTAGGTCTATAAAGTCCTGCTTGGTTTTAAAGCTGCCAACAAATTTTGTGTGATCTGGAGACCTGAAAGAACAGTAAAAACACAAAATAAACATCACTGTAATGTAACAGTAGATTCTTTTTAAATAAGCAAAGCATATTCACTTGTCACTTTATTAGGTACACCTCACTAGTACTTGGCTGCCTTTAGCACTGCTTTTATTTTGTTCTATATTGACAATATAGTATCCCTTTTCTCACTAATTCTGATTGATCAGGTTGAACTTTAGCAAACTGTCTGTACCACATCTAAATGGCTAAATGCATTACACTGCTCTGATGTGATTGGCTTATTCTCAACTTAATAGGCGAACCTGATAGTTACTGATGAATGTATTTGCTGACAAATAGTATCACCATACAAAGAAAACAGCTATGACCAGAAAATAACATTAAGTGATCCATAATTTTAACTTGTGTAAGTAGAAATGAAAGATTTCAGCTATTCTGAAAGACATTATTGGTTTGCATTAATTGTTAGAGTTGAAATGTTTGATTCTTATTTTAAGTTCATTATACCTGCAGTTAACTGTACTTTTAATCTGTCTATGAATTGATTTGAATTTTTTTACTTCCCCTATTAATTTTAGATGTATTAAAGTTTTTTATAACTTGTTATAAATTCTCTAAATTAAATTGAGATTTTTGTTCAAACTAAAATTATACCTTCTTATATTGGTGTTATTTTTTTTTATTTCCTTTACAACTACTTTCAATAATAGTTTCTTGAAATTTTTTTGTCTATTGTCCTTATCATTCATAAAAGGTAGAGTGTTTTTTGGGGGGGGGTTACCTCATTGTTTTATCTGTTTTAAATTTCTTTGTTCTGTCCGTTTGGTGTTTGGAAAGTGCTCAGATAAGCAAGGACACCTACAAATAAGCCCACTTTTCTCATTTTTGTGAATACTTCTAATATAGACTAAAATGTATTTTAAATTCTTCTTAATGACGAGTGTCGAATTAACTTAGTTTTTAATGAAATAGTTTATCTAATTGTTACCAATGTGCGTTGGATAAAGCATTTTGATTATACATTTTTCATGAACTTACCCATAATCAACTTTCATGTGCTGCCCATTAAAAAAGAAGACAGTGGATGGAATATAGCTGATGTCAAAGTATCTGGTGTAAATTGGAGCTTTGTCTACATCAACGATATAGATGGATGCCATGTTACTCAAATCGTGTGCGGTTTTTGACAGCTGCAACAACACAAGAGGTGAGATATTATGAACAAACACTGCATTTTCTGATCATATGTTTGTTGTTAAAGTCACTCACTATCTCGTCGAGCTGGAGACAAACCGAGTCATCATCTCTCCCGAACCTCAGGACTAAAACTTTCTCCGCGACGCCTTTGATAACTTCATCGATGTCTTTTTTGGTTGTTAATTTTGGTAAAAAGAAGCTCATTTTCAGATGCTAACACGTTAGCTTCACTGCTGTCGGCGAAAGCAGGAAATTACGTCACTTTGTTGTGGTGAATCCCGGGTTACGTTCACCGCAAGAACCATGAAAAATAATATATCTTTAAGCATTATACTAAAATGAGTTTTAGTTATATATAAGACTTATATATTGGGTTTCTTTTCATAAGGCAACACCTTACTTTATTGAATATATGATTTTATTTTCTCCATTTATTTTGCTGCGTTTCTCACGTTTCAGTACGGCACAATACGACGTGACACAGTGTAACAACGTGACCTTCCACCAGATTTTTTGTAGGAAGTCTGAAAACACATGTGCGGACGAGGATTTCTCATTCCATGAGGTATAACAGAATGTAGATGCTTTTTGTGTTAATTAGATGAAAAACGAGGGGTAAATATCGCCAATGATATTTAGTGGCTCGGGCGTCTCGTGCAAAGAAAGCAAATTTTGACGGTCCTGCTGAGGGAGTGAACCTTTTTTCTTTGTATTTTATTTTATTTTTTTTTTTTTACAATGCTGCGACACTTCTCAACCAGATGCTGTCATTTACTATCGAAAAGAACATTTTTGACATCCACGAACAAACCAGTCTTTGGTACCAGACCTTACAGAGAGTCCATCCTTGTCAGTCACTTCTGTACAGGTAACACTGTGAAGAAGGATGGCCTCGATATTAAAGATGATCTATCCGAGGAAAAGGAAGCGCTGGATCTTGACAAATGGAAGTCTGTAATGAGATCACAAGCTGCATTCCAGGAGCAAAAACCTTCTCGTGGAATGGAAACAACAGAAGATGATGATGATGATGATGATGATGATGACCTGGAAAGTACAGGCGACGATGTGAAGGACAGCTCCTCATTGGAGGCAACCCGTGAACTGGTTTCCATGTGGCGTCAAGCTGGGAAACGTGTACCTCAGGAAATAACCGAGGAGGATTTACAGACACTGGCAGGTCTGACCACTAAGTCCTCCCGTAAAAAGTACCTGAAGTACCTGTCTATCAAGGAGGTTCACAAACTGGCCCGCAAGGAGAAGCAGCAAAAGAAGGCGGCTGACAAAGAGGCTTTAATGAAGCAGAGAAAGGAGTTGGAAAGCAGTGAAGAAGGCAATCAAGATGGTCACCAACTAAAAAACACAATGTTTCTCCAGTACTGGAGCCGCAGCCTGGACAAATGGTTAGGCTGGAGAACCGCTCAGGCAATGCGGTTTGGTCAACCGATTGTTTTTGACTTTAGCTATGCATCCAACATGTCCAGGAAGGAGATAGAGAACACAGTGTCTCAGCTGATGGAGGTGGAAGGGTGGAACCGGCGTGCAAGAGACCCCTTTCACCTTCACTTCTGCAACTTGCAGCCAGACAGCCACTACAAGAAGGAGCTACTGAAGCGATACGGCGCAGAGGCCTGGGACCGCCTGCTCATCACCAGCACTGAGCAACATTATATCGACGTGTTCCCCAAGGAACAGCTCGTATACCTCACTGCAGACTCCCCCAACATCCTGCGCAGCTTTGATCACTCCAAGGTCTACATCATCGGAGCCCTTGTGGACAGGTCCATCCACTCCGGACTGTCACTGGCCAACGCCAAGCGCCTGAAACTAGCAACAGCTCGCTTACCCCTGGATGAGTTTCTTCATTGGGAATTGGGAGCCAAAAATTTGACTCTGGACCAGATGATTCGCATCATTCTGACAATCAAAGATACAGGGAAATGGGAAGAAGCCTTGCAGTTTGTGCCGAAGCGGAAACACGATGGCTTCTATCAATGGCAGACACAAACGGAGGTTTCAAATGACAGACCCAGAATAGTGAAAAACCATGCGCTGAGAAAGAGTGGTGATGTGTACGTGAGACCTGAGGCAAAAGACACTAGGCAAGCATTTAAGAGCCAGACGGCTTACGAATCCAATCGTGACAGAATGACTGGACAAAACGGCAACAGAAAAAGTTCTCCAGCTGCAACTAAAGTGCGTACATCGTTCAAAAGGAAAATGGAAGCAAGGAAAGCAGGAGACAAGACAATGTGGTGGCATGAGTGAAAGGAAATAACTGCTGTTAACATTGACATGTGTATTAGAAAGTATCAACGTAAGAAGTGGTGCAGAAACTGTTCTAACATCCACTTTGTTTTCACACAGGGTGAAAACAAAGATTAGTTTTGTTTTGCCTGTACAAATGACAAGAATATGATTTCTTTAAAAGGTAGAAACGTCTTTGGTCTTTATTTTAGTCTGACAGAAAACAAGATGCTTAAATAATATTTTGACAGTTTTACAGTAAATAAAACTATACCCATTACTGTAAAGTCTTCTATACAGATGAAATACAGCTTAATATTATAGAGCCTGTCTGTTTTGTTCTTAAATATTGTACCATATTAGTAAGTTCATAGTGTATTCTTAGCAAAAGATAAAAATAGAATCTGACATCAGTAAAATTCAAGCAGGGTTTTTTTTGTTTTTTTAAACAAAACTGCACAACACTGATCACAGTACCATCAATTCACTTTCACTAATGCTTTTACGGCAACTAAAACAAAATATATTCCTGAAGTAAAAAAAAAAAAGCACCATCATAAATGAAAAAAACCCTCCTGAATTAAAAGAGGCACCTATATTTCTTCAATGTCTGACTTCCTGTCATCTGTGTTCCCATCTAATCACTGCAGTATGAAAGTAGGAACTGGTTAAATAAAAACAACAGACGCAACATTATGTTCCAGTTGCAACTAATAAACTCATCCAGTGTAACACTGACCGACTCATCTTAACGATAAACATTTACATATCATTCTACGATGGAGTTGAAATGCTTTCTTAATTCCAGACTAGCCTGTCTTATTTGATGTTTTCCAAGAGCTTAATAAATTAAGCCACAAGTTTAAAACTGTTAAACTTAAATGACAGCAAATAAACAGTCATAGTTTCTGCTACAGCTCCACCTGCAGTCTTCCATCTTTATTTTTTTTAAATACAGAAAATCCTAGTACTCCCTGCGTCAAATGGATGACCTATAGAACAATGATGTCCCCGGTGCAGCGTTCGCAGCAGTTGAAGGTTATGTTCTCATAGCGGGTGTAAGGGTGAAACCTGCCGATGCTCTTCTTGCTCAGAAAGTTTGGAGAGGTGGAGTCACAGAGTGCAGGTTCTGCCTTGTTTTCTGAACAAGAGATTGGATTCAAAACCTTCAACACCTAGAGCAAAAAAAAAAAATAGAATAAATTAAAGACATTATTCAGTTGGATTCTAACACTAGCAAAACATATTAAGCAAAGGTAAAGTTTTACATAAACTTGATACCTTCTCAGCCATCTTCTCTGCTGGTGTGCTGCAGAGATGTTTGGCTGGTGCACTACTGCCCTTTGACACAGTGCTGCTAGTGTTGTTTTTGCCCAATAGATGCAAGTTAATAGCATCTGCTAGCTTTTGATTGGCTCCAGCCAGCTCTCCGATGCTGAGAGGCTGAGCACTGGGGTAATAGGTCTGCTGTCTGCCCCACTGCAAAGACACCAGGAGCTGCTCCAGGGACCTGGCAACGCAAAGAGGACACAAAGTCAACGTAATGGCTCCACGAGCACTTGTACAAGCTTCTCTGATGGTTTTACTAGCCTAGTAAACAACACATTAAAAACAAATAATAAGTCCATACACAAACACATGAAGATTTTTTGTCCAGTTCAATGAATGGCACAAAAGAAAGGACAAAACATCAGGCATTGAACCTTGGGGAGCCTCACCAGGTAAAGAAACAATTCCTACAGAAAAGTAGTCACTAGCTTTTACATAACAAGACAAACCACTAGGAGGAAACCCAGTGTTAGCACAATTAGGGCAGGTTTTGGAGTGTTGGATGCTTTTGTTAAACATACTAATTAGCATTTAGGACTGACCCACTTTAACAGAATCTGACTGCGTCCTAGAATCAACTTGAACATTTGGAAGGAGTCATTAATTATTGATCAGTGCGGTGTTACCTGTGACTGAGCACCATGTCCCTGGAGAACTCCTCCCGCTCCAGCAGCAGGTCCTGAATCGCTCCTTGGGCCTCTCTGATCTGCCTCTGCAGAGCAGCTCTGGCGTTTGTCAGTTCCTCTGCCATGACTCTGAAATAACATTATTTTAATACATAAACATGATGGTTATGTTGTGTTTATATAGCTTGTTTTGATTTTTCATCAAAATTGCCTTTTTGATTGTGAATGTCTCTGATGTAAGCTGTCTTTGAAACTAAGATGGGAAGACAATCTTAAACTTTTCAACCAACTAACATGAAGACAAAATTAAGTGGAGCACTTCCCACCTGCTGGCAAGGAACTTGCTCCTCCAGACGTCACACTGGATGCTCATACGTTCCAGCTGCTCCGCTGTGTGTGAAAGGCTACGGCCTAAAGCCTCGTTCTCCAGAATGAGCTGGTTTTTCTCTCGTGCAAGACGCTCAAACTGGTACTCGAGGTCATCGCCTACCGATGCTACCAACAGCTTCTTCAGTTCGCGGTTTACCTGCCACACAGTTTAGAAACAAGATGAAAATAAATGTAAAGCAGGTTTATACTCAAATTATACATAAAGACCGACATACTTGAGATACAATAAATAAAACATTACAGATTACTATGTTACATAATTATTTTAGGGAGATTTTTTTACACTGAAATCTGTCTGATTGTCATTTCACTCGTGCCTTACCTCTGTCTGCACACGGAGTTGATTCGAAAGGCCCTCTTTGTCCTGCAGGAGGCGGCGTTCAGAGTTCTGCAGCTTCTCTAGCTGTCCTCTCCAGTCCTCCACAAGCGGAGGAGAGACCTGCTCCTCGGCCTGCTGCCCTGCCTCGCCTTTCCCCTCAGTGGGTCCCGCCCGGCCGCTCCGGATGATGGCGGCTCTGGGCACAATGATCCTCACGGCTTCCACTTCCGTACACGCCTCTCTATTCACTTTGCCTAGGTGAAGCACGCCGAGAGGCCGTGGAGTAGCAGAGGGTGTGACATGCGGAGATTTTGGGCTGTGCTTTGGGCTTGCTAGTTTAAGGAGAGGAACTTCAGATAAAAACGGTGGTGGGGCGTCAGTGATGACCTCCAGTGTGACTGGTGGTTTTGCAGTTTCCATGCCATCACCGGGTCCTCGGATAGGGACAGTGGCAGAACCTAGAAGTATACAAATAAAAAAGTGAGAGCAAGTTATTTTTAAACACTTCTGCCTAAAAATCATTTATGTTTATTGATCTGTCCAATGCAGTGTGTAACCTGTACTGTCTTAATGCCTTTTCTGAATGAGCTGGGTTATAGAGTCTGTAAACCTTCTCAACATATTCTGATTACTATTATTTTACTACTATTTTGTATTACACTTTCTTGTTTTCTTCTCAAAACAGAAATCCAACAAGATAAATTTTAAGATATATGATGCAATCCTACTATAACATCAACGTCATTTCCAAACAATATTGTGTGAAGCAGATATATTCTGTTAAATTTACTTAAACTGCACCAATTTGCAACGTTTCTTAGGCACTTTACAGGACAAACAGGGGGACTTTACACTAATCAAGGCAACACAAAAAGCCCTCGTTGGTTAAACATTAATTGATGTGCATAAGCAAAGCTTTCAGGAACCTGTTCATATAGTCTAGCCTTAAAAATCACAGAATTGCTAAAATGCTTGACGTTAGCTGTATGGATGAGGCCGTTTTATTTCAAAAAGAAGGAACATGCTCCGTACCTCTTATCACTGCTGCAGCAGCCATGGCGGCGGAGGAGACGCAACTTTAGCCAAAACTCGGTGATTCTGTTGTAATTCACAGGAAAACCAGCAGTTATTTGGCAACAATTACAGCACTTATTTGTTTATTAAAGAAATGTGTTGCTTTTGGTTCACCTTTTATCAGCTGGACGCTGATAAGGTTATACATGATAAGGGAAGCTAGTTGTTGAGCTAGGTGTTAGCAAAAGTAAGAACTTTATCAGCACTAGCTACAGCAGTCAGCTCTTCTTTACTAATAGAGTTTATCAGAAATATTTACTGCGACTTAAATCCGAAGCCTTAAAATGGAAATATTATGCATTGACATACCAGGTAAACATGAATTTGACCTCCTCCTCCTCCACGGATCTGAGTTTTGCCAGCTGTTTGTTTTGCCACCCGGACACTGTTGGCCTGTCGTGAGCGCACGTAGAATTTTCTTCCCCGAGCTTGGACTTCCAGGCAAAACTTCCTGTCAAAACAATATTTATTTTTATCTTAATAAAACTGGATTAACGGAAGTTTCTCTCGATCAAACCAGAAAACTAAAACTTGTAACACGAAAGTACATTTTTACGACGATAACAAATTGCTTTATTTACTAAATAAGGCAGCGCAGTATCATATAACCTGACGAAATACTCCTCGTTGCTGAATAGCGGAACCTTCGTGTCTTGTTGGAGTTGCATTACGGAGTTAAGTGCTAGAAAAACATTTTGGTTCCATTTGTCTTATTCCACTGTTAAAATCGCCTGGCGTCTTGGTTAAAGTCTTTACTTTTACAGGGTTTGTGCCTTGAGTTGTTACCATGGGAGTGCATGGACTCTGGAGGCTCCTGGAGACCACAGGAAAACCCATCAACCCCGAGACACTGGAAGGAAAGATTCTTGCTGTTGGTATCCTAACTTTAATCTGTTTATTCTTTCTAGTTTTTGAGATATTTTTTTTCCTTCATCTATGAAACGCATTAATCGATTCCCACTAACGTTGCGTCAAAAAGACAACCTTAACCATCGCTCCTCAGACATCAGCATATGGCTGAACCAGGCAGTGAAGGGGGTGAGGGACCGTGAAGGCAACAGCGTCCAGAACGCCCACCTCCTCACTCTGTTCAACCGCATCTGTAAGCTGCTCTATTTCCGCATTAGGCCGGTGTTTGTGTTTGATGGAGATGCTCCCTTGCTGAAGAAGCAGACCCTGGTGAGACCAGCTCAGACGATTACTGCTAAGGGTGTGATGGATACCGCCACTGAACTTTATGTTCACAAACACGCTTCTGTTGCAGGCTCTGAGGAGGCAGAGGAAAGAGGAGCTGACCACTCAGTCCAAACAGACCAATGAGAAGCTTCTGAAGACCTTCCTGAAGAGACAAGCTATCAAAGCTGCTCTTGGAGATCATAGGTGAGCATTTAGGAGGAGGAGGAGGCAGAATGGTGGGGAGGTGATGAAAATCAACAGTTTTTTTTTTCATTTTGTACAGACTCTATCTGCTATATTCTTTACTGTAGTCTTAACATTTTTGTCTGGAATATTCCACAGTAAGGAGCCTCTACCAAGCCTCTCCAGTGTGAAAAGAAATGAAGTGGATGACATGTATGTCCTACCCGCCCTTCCATCTGCAGAGGAAAAGGAAAGAAGCAGGTCAGAGTCGAAGTGTTGCTTCTGTCTAGTGAAATGATTTATTACACCCTGAACATTTGCTTATTTTATGAGTAATCTATTGTGGTTTGATGTGATCAATGAACACTTTGTAAACTGTTGTGTAGTGTTAGAAAGAAAAGTAATCTCAAGAGTAGCCAGTTTACTCTGAAATCCTTAAATAAAATCTAGAGGAACCAGCTGCTTAAGTAGTTACCTAATTAGCATTTCTCATTTTATATATAATTTAACCTAAGTATAGATACACCAAGGCACCGCGTGTATGAGAAAGTAAATAACATGCAACTTATTACTTTAGAAGAACTGACTACTGAATAGTGTTGTTAGATTTAGAAACAAAAGGACAAATTGATTGAAAATGGTTAAATAATTATTACTGTCATTTCAAAAAAATATCCTAATTAGTTTTCAATCAAAAACAGGACTGTAATAAGTGTATACTTTGGTTTAGATAGCCATATGTGGTCATGACAGATGCATTGATTTTTTTTCTCCTTGCAGCTCAGAAGAGGATGAGGAGGAGAGAGCGAGTGAGGAACTGGTTGAAGCATATCAGGTAAAAATAAAACATGTTGAGATTTAAATCCTACAGAAATAAATTCAGTGGGTTTTTTTTTTCAAATGAATCCAACTGATTTCAGTTTGTCTAGTACAATACATTTAATAAAGAGTTCTCTAGTTTAATTTCTTTGGATCTTTTTAAGTGAGTATCTGACTGTTTTCTGTTTTGCCACGTCCCAAATAAATTTAAAACTCTTTTCTGTGACAACTCTCCTTCAAAGCCAGATTCCTAATTTTGTTTCAGGAGGAACTGTATGAGGACCCGAACTCGGTGGACATTAACTCTGAGGATTTTACCAGCCTGCCTCCTGAGATGAAACACGAGATACTCAAAGAGATGAAAGAATTCTGCAAAAGACGTCGGACCATGTTTAACAAGCCTCCTGAGGTACATTTAGGCCTCAATCACACTCCACTCCCCGCTCTTCTTTCCATTACTAACTCCTTTTCTTTCTTCTCTCTCTCTCTTCTAGTGTTCTGGAGACTTTTCGCAGTACCAACTGGCCGGCCTGCTGCAGAGGAACCGGCTGAACCAGCGTCTGGAGGGAGTTGAGAAGGAGATGAGCCAGCGCAGCGCCGGCTGCGCTCCACAACTCGGTCAGCAGGATGAGGATGAGCAGAATCGCAGCGTGGAGTCAAAGCGGCTGGTTTCAGAAGACAATTCGCACTATATACTTATAAAAGGTGAGGCAGATGTAGCATTATGTTGAATCAGATATATGCACAATATCTGATTCTGGCATAACTTAAAATTGTTTACATTATCTCACATTTAAATTACTTCTAAGGATCAGGGTCTAAATCTGTAAATCTCAGTGGCTCCATGGCCAGTTTTAGATTTAGTTAGATATGACTTGTTCTTTCCTGTAGAACTGAAACAATTAATTGTCTTGAGTCGATTATTGACATAATCGTCAATTAATTTAGTAACTGATCAATTGTTAATTTGCATGTACCAAATAAAATATTTAATTTGCTGAAAACCCCCCCACAATACTCACTGAGTAGTAGTTAAGCTAAAACTGTTTTTAAAAATTACATTTTGCCTTTTATACATAAAAAAACATGTCTTTGTAAATATTTTCCACCAGAACTCCTCAAGTGTTAAAGTTTTAGCTTCACCTGGTTCAAATTCTGTAAAATTCTCCTATTTGGTACCGTTTGCTGTCCAATTATTAATTTGTTAATTGAAAAAATAATCAACTGACCTGATGATGAGTGAAGCAATAAGGACTTATTTTACTTTGATGTCTTTTAATTTCTGTAAAAATCAACGCTTTACTTTCTTCAACTTTAGGCTCCAAAAAAAAGGAACCAGCCTCACAGAGCCAACCAGCAGCTGCACCCTGGACAAGTTCTAGAAAAAGGAAAGCTGACAGACCCGAGCCTCTCTGGCGACCCATCGCTGAAGACGAAGAAGAGGAGGATGTACGACCCACCTGCTCAGGCGCCGTCAACCCACCTGTGTCAAAACCATCACAGCCGCCTTCGCCTCGGACACTCAAGGCAATCCAGGCTGCTATGAGCGACAGCTCGGATGAAGAGAAGCTGAATAAAGATAGCAAGGACGGCCAAGTCTCCCCACGGACTCTCCTCGCAATCCAGCAGGCATTAACTGAGGACGAAGTAAGTGTCTCACCGTCCAAACTGCAGACAAGTCCCCAGCGTCCTGCACGGCGAGTGGTGATCAGCAGCTCCGATGAGGAGACGGAGCTTTCCCTTAAGAAAGAGACGGACGTCAGTCAAAGCGCCACACGCAAAAGTTCACGCATCAAAGAGGGTTTGCTGGGCAGCAGCTCTGAAGATGACCTAGAGGAAGTTATTGGAGAGAGAAATAAAGCTTTTCGCTCTGCGGCACTTCGACAAAGTCCCACAAGTGCGATGGAGTCAGAGGTGGAGCGCATAAGGGAAGCGGAGAAACAAAAAGAGCTGGAGCCGAGAGAACCGGAGCACAAGCTGCACGCTTCTCAGTCCAGTCAGGAGTTATCCATCAGCTCTCCGTCACTTGAAAGTGCGAAACGGGCCAGAACTGAGACGGAGCAGAGGCTCCTAGACGAGAGCAAGGATAGGCTCAACGCAGGCCCGGCAAAAACCGACGGAGACGACGTCAAGTCAGAGAACAGCCAGCAGGAAAGCGACTCGGAAGGTAAAGCTAGAATAATTTATAGACTCAACTGTTTGTTTTTTATCATTCAAATGTAAAATGGTTGTGTTTCACAGAGAGCTTCATTGAGGTGTCCGAGGAAGAATTTAAGCAGGAGGAAGCAAATGATTCAGAAGGAGAAAAGAGGATTTTAGAAGAGGTCCTGGAAGATGAGACAAAAACTGAAGAAGAGTCAGAGGAAAGTTTGTCTCAGGCTCCTGGTCTTCCAGCTCTGAGCTCAGACAAGGAGGACGGGGAGGAGGGAGAGCAGAGGAAAGCTCAGGAAAAAGAGGCGAAGGATGACATGGAATCCAAACCAACAGCAGAAAACGAGTGGGAAAACCTCGACTTGGTTAGTATTTCTCGTCTCGTGCTGTCATGAGCTAAAACAATTTTTAATATATATTTTTTTTACCTAGGCTAATCAAAATATTTTTGCTAATATTTTAGCTAGCCTCCTGCTACTTTAAGTGTCAATTGGTTGATCTAATTCTTAAGTTATGTGATGATTATGACAAAGGTTTAACATGAACACCTTCAAGTTGTTGAGACGCCTTCAGTTTTAAATAGGGGAAATTTCCAACAACCAAAATAGCATTTCTAGTCTAATGCAGCGGTTGCCGATGCTGTTTTATTTCCAAAACAATTTCTTTCTCCCTATTATAAATCCCTGAGAGTATATTTACTACTTTAGTGAAATTATCTTTTGACAAGTGGCAAGGCCAGAAAATTAGAAATCTCTTAAAGCTGAAAAGCTTGCTCTCTTCAAAATGAGTTTAGATCTCTAAGACTGTGCAGCTGCAAAGCAGCTCTATCCAAATATTTCCTTCCTGCCATAACTTTAACGTCAACATCTTTAGGTGGTGTCTGAGCTATTTGATGGACCCGGTCAGCAGGTCAGCGTGCGTGTTATAGTAACTTGTTTGCTGTGCTGCAGGACGAGCTGGAGGCTCTGGAGAGCTCGCTGCAGCTGGAGCAGAGCAGCCTGAGGGAGCAGAAGCAGCAGCAGGAGCGGATGGCGAACACAGTCACGGGGCAGATGTACCTGGAGAGCCAGGTGAACCAAACGAGCTGCGTAATCAGACCCGGTCTAACGGGGAGCCAACCTTCCTTAAGCAGTCTGACGTGCATCACCGTCTGTGATGGTGGCCTGACAGCTGATGACTCACAGCAGGTGCAGGAGGTCAGCGAGGGAGGGGCAGGGTGCATTTGCCAAAACACGCAGCTCGACTTGCATTCGTTGCTGTGATTTTTATTTGCAGTATGTTCAGTTTACACAGCAGCATGCTCATATCTGTGTTTGTGATCAGAATTTTCCTGTACTAACTGTATCATAAAGTCAGCACTGGAGGATCTTCATTAATCCTTTCAGCTGTTTTGATAATGAGCTGCTAAGAGCAAAGCGATTTCTCACATGACAACAAAAACATGGAGACGTTCCCTAGAGAAACACGTCGCTGTAATCATAAAAGCACACACTCTGAGAGTTATGGTAAATAACAACAGCGACATTAAGGTATCAGATAAACAGTTAAGTAGAAATTAAATGTGTTACAATTGTGGCATCATCCTGCAGTACCGTCAAGGGCCACAAGTGTTGCAATACAGTAGATAAAAAAAGTCCTGCAATAACTGTTGTATATATTTATTTAAATAACTGTAGAAATGTATACATTAAATAAATATACAATTTTTCTTTAGTTGTTTAAATTAATACATTTTAAGCTTAATGTTTCAAATGTAATTGGGAAAACCTACATAAAATATTTATTTTTATCATTCATTTTTCATTGGTCAGCCTCACCCGTCAAAGTCAGAGGGGCGGGGCTAGAGGTGCTGACCTATGGGCTGTTTAAATGGCTAAGGGGTTAATCAATTAGATGCTGTGGTGCATTTAATGAGTCATAGTAACAGTTTGTTATTATTACGATACAATTGACTGCAGCACAGATGATTTAAAAATAATTAAATTCTGAAATAACTGTATAGGATTTTAAAAGACAATGACTAAATTACTTTGCATTTAACTTAATTGTGGTTATACCTGCGTCATAAATTACTTCTATGTATTTATTATAGTTTTTATCTAAAAAATAATTAACAAAATCATTTATTTTAGATTATGGCACGTTTGTCTCTCAGTCCTGCCCAGGTCCTATGATGAGCAACCCTGAAGCATTTCCCAGTCTGTGTGATTTTATGTTATTATTTGTTTTGCTTTGTAAACTGATGTGTGTTTGGAACGCAGGAGCTGCTGCGGTTGTTCGGCGTGCCGTTTTTGATGGCTCCCATGGAGGCCGAGGCTCAGTGCGCGGCGTTGGACCGCGCCGACCAGACCAACGGGACCATCACAGACGACTCTGACGTGTGGCTGTTTGGAGGACGACACGTTTACAGGAACTTCTTCAGCCAGAACAAATATGTTGAGCACTACCAGTACAGCGACCTCCAAAGCCAGTTAGGTCAGTGGCTGCTGACCTAACTGGGCTGTGTTTTGGCCTAAAGTGAAAAAACTGTGGAATAGCAGAGATTAAATTCATGAGCTAATGATCACATTGGAGAATGTAACTATTTTTTGGGTAAAGATAGATAATCTATCAGTGTTCCTTCTCCTGATGAAGTGCGATGGCACCTGTCTTTGCCAGGTCTGGACAGAACAAAGATGATCAATCTGGCTTATCTGCTTGGAAGTGACTACACAGAGGGTGTTGCAGGAGTGGGATATGTTACTGGCATGGAGATACTGAACGAGTTTCCAGGGCCGGGACTGGAGCCACTAATACATCTTAGGTTTGTTTGTTTTTTGGTGTGTTTTTTTAGCCCTAACAAAGTGCAGGAATACATTTATACAAAAGAGCAATTATATTCTCCATTTTTGTCCCTGTAGTAATTGGTGGTGTGAGGCTCAGGAGAAGAAGCGTCTGACCGATAATCCCAGAGATACGAAGGTGAAGAAGAAGCTGAGGGAACTGAAACTTCAGCCTGGCTTCCCCAACCCTGCGGTGGCTCAGGCTTACCTCCAGCCTGCTGTCGATCAGTCCCAGGCCTCCTTCAGCTGGGGCCGCCCGCAACTCGACATGATCAAAGAATATCCTTTTGTTTCTGCAGCCGTTTTACTGCAAAGTTACAACAGAACATTTTTTAATAAGCTAATACCTTGTAAAGTGTTTTTTTTTGTTTGTTATTGCATATTTATGTAGCAAATCTCATTTAAGTTACTTGTGATGTTAATTGCTTATTTAATTACTTCCTTTTTTGTTTATTTATTAATGTTTTAAGTAATCAATGTTGTATGATTCATAGTTGTTAATATGACCGTAAAACTAAACTACAACTACTACTTCTCCTTCTCCTTGTATTTCTGTTTTCTTATTATTTCTTATTATTTCTTTGACCTCTTCGTCACGTTCTGTCTCAGTCGTTTTGGCTGGAGCAGCAGAAAGACGGAGGAGACTCTCCAACCTGTGATCAAGCAGCTCAACAACCAGCAGGTAACCGAGAGACTTTACCCTCCTTGATTTGCTTACCACCATGTGTTTGAATGCTTCATCATCAGTGATGTAGCTGTTTCTGCTGATATGACATTAGACCAACACTAGTTTCTGAAAGTATAAGAAGGGCTTATGTAACTAATGATTAAATTGTGTTTAAAGTTTAAACAAAGTTTACAACTCCCTCACTGATCCTGTATAGGAAGTTGTTAGCTAGCATTTTGATAATAAGAAGCCAAGAATCAACTCCTTAAGTAGCAGATTGTACTATTTGCCGTCTAGACGGGGCTAAAGGTAATTCCAGTGGTTGGAAGGTTAAACAGCTGGGAGGAGATTAAAAAGGGCCAGAAGCTTAAAGGGCTAAAAATTTACTGTGATGATAAATAACTGTTTTAAGTAATAAATAATCTAAAATGAGTATTTAACGTTGACATCTTTAGTTTTTGAAATGTATTTGTGCATAATGCATATTTTCCTGAAACATTTTGTGGAATAATTATTCCCATTCAGTTGTCAACTACTTTAAAATCAGTAAAATTACTGTTTTCCATTAGGTAACAATATGTTCTCAGGTATTGTAAATTTACTGTAAATGTGCATATGTGGCATGGGAATAAAAACCTATTTGCACAGAAGATAGGAATCAACATTGATGCAATTTTTTGGTTCTCTTGGACTCTGACAAAGAACCAAAATAGAAAAACAATCGAGTTCATGTGTTTTACTAAAGAAAAATGCACCAGACTTGCTTTTGATCAACAAAACTGACTTTTTAATGTGTAAATATATCTTATATATTGTAAGGGATGAAGTTAAGGAATGTATTAAGAAAATCTACCCTTGCGTCTTTCTGTTTCTCTTTTTCACTGCAGACTCAGCTCCGAATAGACTCATTCTTCCGCTTGGAGCAGCAGGAAAAGCAGGCGATCCGCAGCCAGCGACTCCGTCGAGCCGTCACCTGCATGAAGAGAAAGGAGAGGGAAGGAGGGGAAGGTGAAAGCAGTGAAGAAGAACTGCCTTCTCCATCCAAATCCAGGAAAGGAAATCTAAAAAACACAGAAGGACAGAAAGAAGAGGAGACGCCCGTGACAGGTGGAGGTTTCTTAGCTCCAAAGTCGAATTCTGAATCTCCTTTTACGCCCCTCAGGGATTTCTGTAGTCCAGGTCAGGAATCCTTCACAGCAACAGCCGCTGACCAGTCTACTAAAAAACTACCTCAGAAGGCCAGCAGGAAGAGCAGCAGCAGCTCCGGTGAGGACAGCGACGAAGGCAGTTCCGTTGCTATGGTTACGGCCCGATCTGTGTTTGAGGCCAACAGACGAGGCCGAGGAGGAAGACGGACAAGAGGAAGAGGAAAGAAGCTTTAAGACGCTCAACTTTTGCATAAATTTTCTCGAAACTTGTGGTACTAAATGCTGAAAATGTATGAAAATAAATGAACTGAGAGTTTTCTGTAATATGCATCATGTTTTTTTACTACTGGGAATATTTTTACTACTTTGGAGATGTGAGATGAATGTTGGTCTGCATTAAAAAAAAATATTTTTCCCTAAGTATGTGTGAGATGTAATTTATTGTTCTGCTATATCAACCCTAACAAAAAGTTCAAGTCTAATGTATTATACTCATTTAACCTCATTATCCATACACATTTACAGTCAGACACATCTCTTTATGTAAAATAAAATGCTTATATAAACAGAAACAGGGTTTTAAATCAAGAATAAATACCCAATATTTCATTCAGTCCCTTACAATCATAACATGCCGCCACCCATATTTCCTGTCCAACAGTGCAGTTGCAGCTGCTGCTGTCAGTCAGCTTTCTGCCTTAGACAGGGCTTTAAGTTTGACCGGAGGGAACTTGAAATATGGGCAGGATCTGAAGCTCCGCATGGGATTGTCGGACGAGGACGTTTTAAACACTGCGTTTGTGTGTAACCTAAAACCACAGAGGGTTAGAAATAACAGCTCCTTTGAGATCAGCATCCACCGTGACCCACATCTGAAAGGGCTTCACCTTTGACCACAAGACATACTGTGGTTGGCTCGTGCACGGTAACATGTCCCGTTTAGGGTGTGCTTGTGATCCTTCAGACATGGACGCTCGGCAGCCCAAAGCCATGGAGGACTCCAGCACCGAACAAGGCGGTAAGAATTTGGACTTGTGCTCAGAACCATATATTTATTTAATCTCTGTCCAGTCCCTCTTCATATGCTTTAAATGAACTGTAAGCGTTTTTTTCTAGAGACGCAGTTGTGCTGGAGCTGGAATTTTCTGCTCCAGAAAATTCCTTCACGCACACTTCCACGTCTGCGTGAAGTGAAAACAGAAAGAGGGTTTAAAACCGTGTAAGCACTCCACAAGCTTGGCATTGTCACAGTGGGCTTTCCTGACCTTTTATCTAAACCAGCATTGCGTAACACAAAGTTGTGGGTTGGATGCTCGCATGTCAACGTTCTCATGCAGCCAACGCAGCTCAGAGGGGAGATGACAAGCCTCTGTGTGATTCACAGAGCAAAGAGTCAAACGTTATAGAAAAAAAGTCAAGAGAAAACACATCACTGTGGTTTTCCTGAATAAAGTTTGTGGTACTTTTGCTCCTCTTTTATCTGACATACATCACTTGAAATGTTGAAATGTCTATTCCTCTCTTTCTTGCTCATTTTTGGCATTGTGGTTTAGCTATAATAATTGACCAAAGATACTTTCCTTTACAGATGCCAAAGAGGACGTCACTGAGGATGCAGAGCTGGCCAAAGCCATCATGTCTCGGCAATTCCACCCGTCGGCCATCGGTCCTGAGACGTGGGAAGGATACATCTTCTCAGATCAGGAGATACGGATCAAAGAGTCCACAGACCTCTATGGAGCCGTACTCTGGCCCTCGGTGCGATCTTACCCTCAGTACAGTAAACTATTAGGAAAAGAAACAAAAATATTTAGTTAATCTAAAAGAAGGGTTAATATATTAGACTATAAAATGAAACAAACAGCCTTAATGAGAATGTCAGGAGTGCTGCATACTAAATCTGAGATGCAAGAGAAGGCCAAAACATAGTGAAGCCAAAGGTATAACTAGCTGTAATGAGATAGCACACAGGGTTGGGTTCATAGGCCCGTTGGTGTAGAAAAGAAAGCAATTTATTACTCACCCCCCCGCCCAAAAAAATACTATTTTTGTAAAATAAAGATGTCAACACAAATGTGTATTCTGAAGAAAATGTGTTCTGGTCTCCAAATAATTGCATTTTAGACTAATGTGTCCAAATATATAAAAAAATCCAGGACTTTGTTTTTATTTTACCTGTAAAACTTTATCTTGCTTTAATATTTTTCTTAAAAAGCAAAAGTTTTGTACTTCCACACCTTCCATAGACATTAAAAAGTTAAAGTCATGAAGTCTCTGAAACTGTGACGAGAGCAGTCTTTCTGTTCAATCTGACCATGTTTTCTCACTTCCACAGTCAGGATCACACTGAATGTCACCAAACAAAATGTTTGAGGTTTAAACACACAGACTTATTCTCGCTGATGACCCCTCCCATTAACCAGAAGTGTATTCTCCTCCAACAGGCCATGGTGCTGTGCCATTTCCTGGAGACCAACCAAGACAAATACAACCTGGCCCATAAGAATGTGATTGAACTGGGAGCTGGAACTGGGCTTGTCACCATTGTTTCCAGTCTGTTAGGTACTCCAATAAAAAAATCTGGTGATTTGCATGGATGTGATCATGCTTCCAGTTTACCTTGTAATTACTTTTCTCTGACACTTTTCACTGTCTCTCAGGTGCCAAAGTAACATCCACAGACCTGCCAGATGTGCTGGGGAACCTCCAGTACAATGTGACACGCAACACCAAGGGCAAATGCAAATACATCCCTCTGGTACATTTTGTTTTTAACTCAGTTATAACACAGTTATATTACCCAGTGCAAGTTTAATTTACAACTTGAGAAAATAAAAACAAATGTAAAACGAAACTCAAAGTCTATTTTGGAATCTATCAAATCATTCTGATATTTTAGTGTAAATAAAATGAAGATTTAAAGCAAAAAAAAAAAAAAATCAGTTGTTTAATAGGTTTGATGACTCTCTCCAGGTCATGGAGCTCATCTGGGGTCAGAACGTGGCTGAGCGTTTCCCTCGTGCTACGCATCGTTTTGACTACATCCTGGCAGCTGACGTAGTGTACGCGCACCCTTACCTGACTGAGCTCATGGAGACATTCGACTACCTCTGTCAGGACGGCACTCAGATACTGTGGGCCATGCGCTTCCGGCTGGACCCAGAGAACAGCTTTGTGGACCGCTTTCAGCAGCGTTTCCACCTCGAGGAGCTGTACAACCTGCCCAGTCTGAGTATAAAACTGTACCGAGCCTGGAGGAAGGACAGCAAGGACCAAACAGAGGCCGCATGAGATTAAGAACACACAGGACACCGAATACTTACTATGAATCAGGGTCTCAAAAATCATATTGAATGTGAATGTGAATGGCATCAACAGCAATTGTTTGTGTTTCCAGGTTTGCCAAAAAAAAGACGGACATCTAACTGTTTACAATGCTCTCAGCACAGGTCAAGCTACTTTAGTTCATTTGAAAATCAAAGGGTAGAATATGTAAATAACTACTTTCTCAAATAAATTCTACAACTTTGTATGTTTTTGTGTGTAATGTCCAAAAACATCACTGTTAGGCTATGTCTGAGATTCATTATCCCTAGATGTGTGTGTGTGTGTGTGTGTGTGTGTGTGTGTGCGTGTGTATGTGTGTGTGTGTGTGCGTGTGTGTGTGTGTGTGTGTGTGCATGCGTGCATGTGTGTGCATGTGTACAGTTGTTAGTTCTGTGTTGGACTGGTGGCATGTCCAGATTGCACCCAGCCTCTTGCCCCATGACTGCTAAAGAATATACCCTTCAAGGACAAGCAGATATAGACAATGACGTGTTAAAACACAACTTTAACAAACATATGAATCATTTTGGGATCAAGTCTTATTCCTGAAGTTATTTTTGAGTTTTTCCTATTAGTTGACTAAACTCCTAAAGGTCATAGTTTAGCACCTCAACACTTTTAGGAGGTCAAATTAAATATCATGCCCATATTGCCCCTTTATTTGGCTCTATGTATGCTACTTCAGTAACCTGAACACTAACGCTCTGCCCAATTTCTTCCATATTTTGGAAACTCACCCGTTAGTTTATTAAATTGGAAAAAGAACGTTCGAGTCAGCCTCTATAAATGTAGCCGGTTAAATCTGATACGTTGATGATTCCAAATCTTCCAAGGTTTTCCGGGTCCCTTTCTGTCCTGCCGTTCCTGGTGGTTCTGGTGAATGTGTGTCTGGAGCGGGAGGAGTGTTGAAGAACTGGATTAAAGGGATGCAGGGTGTCTAAGCTGCTGGTGGGCAGTAAATACCTCCGCCTTTGTCAAGACAAATAAATACCCAACAGCTGAACCCTGTATGTGGCCTTATAGGAATATCTGCTCACTTCATCTCTCTTTTCACAGCCTGTTAAAACTAAAAGTCCTCTCACAGAGACACAACGCTGGACTTCTGCTTGTCACCACGCTAAATTAAACTTCTACTGTTTTATCAAACTTATCCTGTCACTGACATTACAACATCAACAGCAAAACAACCAAAATCCAGCATTTAAAATTAGATTTAGATAATAATTCATGATGGGTATGTCTGATGTTGTGGACGTTAGAGCCCCCTTATTTTCTCCAGAGCTTGATATGTGCAGGATGCAGTCCAGCCTGATCCTGTTACCCTCTATCTCTGCTGAAGCAATTGAGGCCATTGCGGGAAAAGCGAGTAAGAGGCATGAAGGCATCTCAGACTACGTGACTAATTTTAAATAGACTATTTGTTTGAACCATTGGCCCACCCCTGTGTTAGGGCGTCTTTGCAAAAATAAATGTTTACTTACAGAAATTAGAGTTACTCTAATAAAAATGTAAAAATAAACATTTTTAAGCAATGTTTACTGCTTAAAAAGAAAAAAAACATTAAAAATTAACTGCTTTTTCTGTCACAAGTAGCAGTTTTAAATTACGCTTTGAAGGTGTCGATTTTCCATGAATGACAAGTTCACGTGATTGTCATCATGGCACAATAATGCAAGTAACTTCTTCTGCCATGACATATTCTGTGTTTATCAGTCTCTACTTCTGGGTGTCAAATGGAGTCAACAGGTCAGTGACGACACTCACTCTCTGCCAAGATGCTATCATGTCAAACACAAATCACATCCTGGGTTGGTTTTCTGCACAGTGAAAACTTGTGCTATGTCTTTCTGTGTGTTTTCCTACTAGATAGTCAACTGATTAAAACCGTTGCGCTGCCATCATTTATTAGGGCTGTTGTGAACCTAAGCAACTGTCATTATTTTGTAGGTGTAGCAATCCTCCTCTTTATATCAGATTATTTTATGTGTTAGGGACCCCCACTGTCTGGTTTTCTGCAGATGGACCACCAGCAGACACGTCCTGAAGCAAAGACTCAGCTTACTTGACCTGCCCTTCTTCCTGTTGGCTCCTCCTCCTTCTCCTCTTTGAACATTTGAAACTTTGTGCCCTCTGCTCCTCTGTGTGGTTTATTCCTAATGAGCACAGCTCTAAAAATACCCTTCTGCCCTTGTAATGATGATGGGAGTGTCCTGTTTGGATGCTGAGTCTCTATAACATCGCAGTCCATCGTATCCAGACACAGTTGAGGTGCTCTTTCAAGGGAATTAAAGCAGAATTGGATCACAACTAACAGGTGAGACACCAAAATAAAACATTTTCTTATTTTTATAAGAGTGATGATAGAAATCCAGCTCAGCTGAAGAAAAAATAAATTTAACATTGTTTTAATCATTCGTACGTTTGCTCTCATAAGTACAAGTTCAAATTAAATAAAAACTACCTTCTTTCTAACAACACTAAGGATTTTATATGGAAACTTTGAGTTCACCGCTTGCAGAAGAAACAAGCTTTGTCAAAACAGAGGAGGAAGATGAGACTGAAGAAAATAAAGAGGAGAATAAAGGTAACTGTAACCAATGTGGTCTCTGTGTTTTGACTCGCTCAACAATACATCTGAAACTATCACTTTTATTTATTTATTTCAGATGATGCACAAACAGAGGAATCAGCTGACGGGAAGCAACGACTGGCGGCTTGGGCTCCGTGTTTTTACTGCAGAATGGGCAAAGAGGTGTACAGCTTCGCTGGCCATGAGATCATCATCGAAGAGGGTCTTGACTCATTTGCAGGCATGATATGGCCTGGGGTGAGTGTGCTGGTGCTGGTTCTGAGGTTTTACTTTTTATAAAACCCGGCCTACTGTGGAGAAGTATGGGCCAGCCATGCTTCCCTTTACAAACAACCTTGAGAGTTAAAGGGATCTGACAGCTTAAGATTTTTGATTTTGTCACTTGCTGTTCTTTGTAGAGTCAGGGAAGGTTATCCACTCTGCACCATGGCTCTGCAAAAATGTTCAGGAATGCTTTGATTGAAAAAGCCATGAGTAGCTCACCAATTCTCTGCATCCCAGTGCAACACAAGAAGGGAAAAATCTACAATTTATACTTCTTTTTCTACATTAAGTTTGAGGACTATAATGTCATGTTTGGCTGTGTCGTACTAGCTATTAAACTAAAGTTATTTATGCTATATTGTACATTTGGGTAGTTGCTAAATTATGTTTTACTTTGCATCCATTCTTTGGGTTTGCACACTGACAGTGGGAATTATTGCTGTTTCTCCCAGGCTTTGGCTCTCTGTCACTACCTTGACACTCACCGTGACCAGCTGAATCTCGTGGACAAAGCCGTCCTGGAGATTGGAGCAGGAACCGGCCTTGTGTCTGTGGTAGCGGCACTTCTCGGTACGAGTGAACGTGAACCTGTTTGCATTGACTGACAATGACAATGTGCGATTGCTTTGACGGGTCTGTTTTTTCAGGTGGTTGGGTCACAGCGACAGACCTTCCAGAGGTTCTGAGCAACACTAGAGCCAACCTGTGCAGGAACACCAGGGGTCTCTGCAGACACACACCCCAGGTGGCACCTCTGCCCTGGGGCTATGACCTGGAGAGCACCTACCCTTCATCCGTCTACAAGTATGACTACGTCTTGGCAGCTGACGTGGTTTACCATCACGACTTCCTGGATGAGCTCTTGGTCACCATGAAGCATTTCTGCAAACCAGGAACAACACTGATCTGGGCCAACAAGGTCCGATTTGAGTCCGATCTAGTGTTCACTGAGAACTTTAAGAAAGCCTTCCACACAAGTCTGCTGGTCGAAGAAGGAGAGATGAAGATCTTCATGGCAATGAGTAGGGAGGGAGATGGTGAAGTAGATCAGGTGGTGGAAATCCAAGATCTGTTGGGAGAAGAGGATGGAAAGACTGTGGAGGAAGAAAGCAACAAAGATGACAGCAAAGACCAACCTTCCTGGGCCTGTAAAGAGGCGGGAGTACTGGACAGTTACAATGAGGAGGAGTGTGAAAAAGACAAAGAGTTTGAAAGTGATGAGGAGGAAGAGGAAATTGTGACCTCCATAGATGATGAAACACATGAGCATAATGAGAATGTTGCAAGCAGTGACAACAGTTCTGGTGAGTTATCTTCACACACAAATAATTTAAGTTCCAAAGGATATGCCAGGACTGTTTGCATATTACAGATGTTCAACAAGCTCAAGTGTAGCTTAAAAAAATAAAAAAGTAATTCACAAGGATAATTTATTCCATACAAAACAGGTCTGGATTTTGAGTTGATAGGTCTTAGTTGTGTTTAAAATGCTGTTCTTTTTCTAATCAGATTGGTGTGTTAGTCAGCAGACTATAAAATGAAACAAACAGCCTTAATGAGAATGTCAGGAGTCCTGCACACTAAATCTGAGAGATGCAAGAGAAGGCCAAAACATAGTGAAGCAATAGGTATAACTAGCTGTCCTGGGATAGCACCCAGGGTTGGGTTGCTGGGCCCGCTGGTGTAGAGTATCTCAGACCTCAAGGAAGAGAGGCAAACTGTTTTTTCAATGGCTCTGAGATTATTACGTCAGAAACAATGTCATGCTATGTGCATTTATATATTTTAATTGCACATATCAAGATTTTAATTGTTTTTATGGTCTATGCTTAAACCTTACGCTTTGTTTCATGCTTTCTGAGCTACACCATGTGTCTGTTGGTCCCTGCAGAACAGGACCGTTCGGACCAGACAGTTGTAAGGCAGAAATGGGTTCCAAACATCATTTGCCGCGTTAACAAAGACATATACCATTACGTAGGGCAGGACATCGTCATTTACGAATCCATAGATTCATTTGGAGCAATGATGTGGCCAGCTGTGAGTGTTTCTGATAAGTTTGCTACAGTAAAAAAAAACAAATCATATAACCTTCTTTTGCTTAACATCACATCAGCAATGTTTTTAATTTGCAGGCGTTAGCTTTGTGCTCCTTCCTTGACAACAACAGGGATACAGTGGACCTGCGAGGGAAGGAGGTGCTGGAACTGGGAGCAGGAACAGGACTGGTAGCCATTGTGGCCAGTCTACTGGGTGAGCAGTCACTAGACTCATCATGGTGTTAAACATAAACAGGCCACAATGAACAGGAGGTTTTAAGTCCCAAATGGACACCCAGACATCCCTCACAAAGGTGGTACTCTCCAGTTTTTGATTGGGGATCCCGAGGCCAGAGGGAATAAATATTCCCTCTGACATGTCCCGGGTCTGCTCTTGACAGATGGGGAAAAATAAGCGAGGCTCTGGGGAAGCATCTTGATCATATGCCCACACCACCTCAGCTGACTCATTTTGATGTGATGGAGTATCCTCTCTACTTTGCTGCTCAGTGATTCCCTGGTGAGCAACATCTGCTGTTGAGATACTCACCATCTCAGCAGTGATACCCTGATCACTGTTCAGGGTGGCTGAACAGTGGTGAGTTCAGCCACCCTATGAGGGAAGTTCATTTCAGATTGTTGTTTGTAGATTCTATTTTTTTTCTGTTAGTCATCGGGTCTTTTTTGACTGAGCAAAAACGACCCGAGTTTCTGAAACGAGTCTCCACCACTACGCCTTAAAAATGTGTCCATGAACACCACAGACAGATGAGGGACAAGGGGTAGACCTCACCTCCTGTACTGGAAACAAGCCCAGCCCTAGGCTGAGAATGCGGACACAGTTTGTGCTTTGGTTGTACAAGCATGAAAGACACGGTCAGCAACCTAAAATGACATTCCTTTCTTTCTGTATAAAAAGGAGCTGCAGTCACAGCCACAGACCTTCCAGAGATATTAGGTAACCTTCAAGCCAACTTAATGAGGAACACCAGGGGTCTCTGCAGACACACACCCCAGGTGGCACCTCTGCCCTGGGGCTATGACCTGGAGAGCACCTACCCTTCATCCGTCTACAAGTATGACTACGTCTTGGCAGCTGACGTGGTTTACCATCACGACTTCCTGGATGAGCTCTTGGTCACCATGAAGCATTTCTGCAAACCAGGAACAACACTGATCTGGGCCAACAAGGTCCGA